>CAJQUN010001084.1:0-109865 GCA_907163345.1 Haberlea rhodopensis | reverse complement strand
TATTGGTTACTATAAAAATAATAATAATAACATAAGAATTTGAATGCATCCATTCAGAACATCGAAGAATACAACATTTGTTTATAAACCAATACAAGAATATTTGGCGCACAAAAACCTAGGTTAAATTTGTAGTAGGAACTAAAAATATAAGCTTATAGTGATATGCCTGATTTATAATAACATAATACATTATTATATTTAATTATTTGTTAATATTATTTAGGATAAGTTATAAAAACAGTCCTACTAAATAATGATGTTCGCAATAATAGTACAAAGCTTTTATGATTAGATAAATATAATCACATGAAAATTATGTTTTAATAAAGTGGTCCCAAGATAACTTGTTACCGTCAAATTGGCAGGGTCCCTTCCCGTCAGGAACATATGTCCAGCAAATTGATTTGCCTTCCGGTCAGTGAAACGGATATGTACACATCGATGATGTACGGACACTCTTAAAAAGCACTCGCTGCAGTGTCGGACACTCATCGGACACGTGTCTGGCGTGTCCATTAGTTTATTAATAAAATAAAATCGAGACACACGTGTCGGGCACTCCTCCTCAAATCGGACACCCGTGACGACATGGCTGATGGGCGTGTCCAAGCCGTGTCCTAACAGAAAGGACACTTTTGGTGATATTGTACCATTTAAAAAGTTTTGGTTAAAATGAAATTTAGAGGTATTATTTATACTCTATTTAATTGAAGTAATATATATTTGTTGTGGAACCGAAGAGGGTGGTGAATCAGGTTCCTTGGCTACTTTAGCTTTTAAAAATGAGTTGAAGAATAAAAAGAGTTTGCGCTGCGGATACTTAGTCAAGGTCGATAAATAAATAAAATGAATAAGTAAATAAATGCATAAATAATAAAGCGATAAAAGACGAGAGAATTTGTTATATAAGTTCGGCAATCGCCTACGTCTCCTCTTCCCGGCTAGATAACTTTCAACCGAGGTTCCACTAGAACGAATGATCTTGGCCTTGAGGCTCCAAGTTAGCCACAATACAACTCTTTCCGAGTACACAAAGCTCTTCACGAGCACCACACTCTTCACGAGTCTTCTTGGCCTTAAGGGCTCCAAGGATAGCCACACAAAACTCTTCCCGAGTTACCGACACTCTTCATGAGTTCTTCTTGGCCTTAAGGGCTCCAAGGATAGCCACAACACATGCACCAACTTTACTTGTTGATGACTTTACAATTTCCAACTTGCGTCGGTGTTGGAGGACCTTACAATAACTCAACAAACACCTTCACGGTGTACCAACACGAAGAATACAAGACTCTCTCAAAAGAAAAGAATCACAAACTCCAATACAACACAAATGTATGGAGATTGCAATGCTATATGAAATTTGAATAAGCAAAGCTTTGATGAAGTTTGTAGGCTTGTTTCTTATCTTCAAAATGCTCCAAAGCATCCATAATTATAGTGTAGAAGGCCTCAAGACTCCTACTAGCCGTTGCTACACATAAGGCTGAAATCACTCCACGATCGCCTCGGACATCGCCTCGGGCGATCACCATCGCCGCGCCCCAACGATCACCTATCTTCACAGATCGCCTCAGGCGATGTATGGATCGCCTCAGGCGATCCCCACCAAAAATTAATGACGTAGCCTCGGTTGGTCCAAAATCTTCATCGCCTCAAACGATGCACACATCGCCTCATGTGTTCAACGCATCTCATCAGGCGATCAGGCCATCGTCTCGGGCGAACACCCCCTACGCGCGAGCCTCGGCGTCGCCTCTGTCGATGTGCGTGGTGATGCACAGCCTGGCTGCCATCGCCTGGGGCGATGGTCACCATCTTCTGGGGCGATCCAGACCAGAATTTGCACACTTGATTTTCTTCAATCATTCCACTTTTCAACCAATAAATCTGCACACTAAGTAGACACATTAGTATAACAAACACAAGTTTTGTTGATCATCAAAACTCAAAAATAATCCGGAGATAAATTAAAGCATTAAACACAACCATGCGTTAAGGCGCAACAATCTCCCACTTTTTGATGATCACAAAACGTGATAAACTTGAATATGTAATATACATGAAATGTGAGTAACATGACATCATTAAACAAACACTCTCCCCCTCAAACCATGCATACAAAAGCTCTCCCCCCTCAAACTATGCATGTATTAATCTTCAAGTTTATCACAAAATTATCCCCCTTTTTGTGATAATCAAAAAGCACAAAATTCAATTAATCATAGCATAAGAATATGTTGACACATAACCATATTTTAACAATTTACACATGTTCCTCATAAAGCATGTAATTGCCATAACATGTATAAGATTAAATCATTTAGAGGAATCCAAACATGCGTTTAAGGCAATCAACAATGAATTCTAAACATTGCAGAGTGTGCATATGTTCTAACAAGAGTTCATGCACTTGTGCCCACTAGACATTAGAAATCTCAAAACATCATTTGATAAAATTATAAAGGGTCATGATAGCATTAGATCAAAGATAGAGCATCTAAACAATTATAGCATGCTTAATAATTATATATTTTCACATAGCATATTCAAATTTGAATTCAAGGCATATCAAGTTACTTACTATAAAAAGATAAGCATACATCATGCAACAAAATAATTTATATGTGCATATGCTAAGGGGTAATGCATTTTACTACCAATGAATATTGAGCTTCATTATTTATTGGTCACAATTAATTTGTGCCAATGAAATTTTGAATTGCTCTTTTTAATATCACAAAATAAATTTACCTTTGATGACAAGAGTTCATTCTTGTCATTGGTCATATACCTCGCGCATCTTCTATTGAGGTGAATGAGATAATCTTCTCCTTTGAGTTGCTTGTGCCTTCATCTTCCATCCCATTGTTGTCCCTACAAAACAAATTAACAATTGGAGGGTCTTTGGTACCCATTTAATTTTTGGGTCCTTGAGGGTTAGCTTTCATTAACACCTTTGGAATCCATTTCCACCTTTTGTTAGGTTGGTATTGGATTTTAGCAAACCTACATTTATTCTTAGTATGACCATTTTTACAATAGTTGCAAGTAGGAGAATTATGCTTAGCTTTGACCAACAAGCTTGAAAAAGTTTTAGTTTTGCTTGAGAAGCCTAGTCCGGCTTTATCGAAGCTACAGCGTTACAAGCCAAGCAATTCATTCATCTTTAAACTACTCTCACTAAATTTTCAAAAAGATTTCTTTAAAGAACTTAATTCATTTTTCAATGAATTGTTTTCTTCATCCCTCTTGGCTATCTCAAGTTTGAGTAATTTGTTACTCATCTTGGTTTTGCCAAGAACATCAATAAGTTCATGATAAGAATCTAGTAATTCATAAAATGATTGTACCTCATCGTCGCTTTCATATTCTTCGTCATTTGCGTCATCTTTGGCCATGAGACAAAGGTTAGTTGCTTCTTCATCGGAGTCACTATCACTCCATGTGGCTATAAGAGCTTTCTTCTTCCCTTTGTCCTCATTCTTCTTCCTAGGACATTTATTAGCATAATTGCCTTTATCTTGACAATTATAACAAGTTACCTCGTGTTTGGAATCATTTTTGGTAGCACCGGAGGTCCTTGGCTTGTTATGTTTGTTGAAGAATTTCTTGAACTTTCTAGTGAACAAGATCATCTCTTCATCATCATCATCCTCGTATTGATCTTTCCTCCCGACCAAGGCTATCCCATTTCTTTTGGATCTATCTTCCTCCTTTATTCCTTTCCTTGTTGATACTTCAAGCTCATGGGTTACCAAAGTACCATGAAGTTCATCAAGGTCATAAGATGCACTTCTCATTTGTTAGATTCAATGATGGTCGTCCTCTTTGGCATCCCATTCCTTTGGCAAGGCTCTAAGTGCTCTTCTCCATATTTGCTTTGGAGGTACTTCTCTCCAAGTGGTCAAGCTCGTTTATGATTTGGGTGAGCCTTCTAAACATCGAATCAACCTCTTCTCCGGACTCCATCTCAAATGTCTCATATTTGAGTTCTAGTAGGTCTATCTTTGTCTCCTTCACTTGATTTATGCCCTCATAACAAATTTATAATTTGTCCCATATCTCCTTTGTGGTTGAGCACATATTGTATTCCTTCATATCTAAAGCACAATGTAAAATATTAATAGCTTTAGCATTTTGCGAAATTAAAATCATATTCGCTCTTGTGAAATCGTCCATTTCTTTGGGAATACTTATTCCCCCAACTTCCTTTAAAGAAATATGTGGACCTTTCACAATAATCTTCCATAGGTCATAATCTACGGATTGGATGTATAGAGATATTCTATTTTTCCAATAGCCGTAATTATCACCCATGAAGAGCGGATGTCGATTTGTTGATTGACCTTGAGCAAACTCATTTGCTAGATTAGCCATATAAATTTTTGATTTAAAACAAAAATCAAATGGCTATGATACCACTTGTTGGAACCGAAGAGGGGGGGTGAATGAGGTTCCTTGGCTACTTTAGCTTTTTAAAATGAGTTTGCAAAATAAAGAGTTTGCGCTGCGGAAGACTTAAGTCAATCGATAAATAAATAAAAATGAATAAGTAAATAAATGCGTAAATAATAAAACGATAAAAGACAAGAGAATTTGTTATAGAAGTTCGGCGATGAATCGCCTACGTCTCCTCTTCCCGGCTAGATAACTTCCAACCGAGGTTCCACTAGAACGAATGATCTTGGCCTTGAGGGCTCCAAGTTAGCCACAATACAACTCTTCCAGAGTACACAAAGCTCTTCACGAGCACCACACTCTTCACGAGTCTTCTTGGCCTTAAGGGCTCCAAGGATAGCCACAAACACATGCACCAACTTTACTTGTTGATGACTTTACAATTTCCAACTTGTGTCGGTGTTGGAGGACCTTACAATAACTCAACAAACACCTTCACGGTGTACCAACACGAAGAATACAAGACTCTCTCAAAAGAAAAGAATCACAAACTCCAATACAACACAAATGTATGGAGATTGCAATGCTATATGAAATTTGAATAAGCAAAGTTTTGATGAAGTTTGTAGGCTTGTTTCTTATCTTCAAATGCTCCAAATCATCCATAATTATAGTGTAGAAGGCCACAAGGCTCCTACTAGCCATTGCTACACATAAGGCTGAAATCACTCCACGATAGCCTCGGACATCGCCTCGGGCGATCACCATCGCCGCGCCCCAACGGTCGCCTATCTTCACAGATCGCCTCAGGCGATGTATGGATCGCCTCAGGCGATCCCCACCAAAAATTAATGCCGTAGCCTCGGTTGGTCCAAAATCTTCATCGCCTCAAACGATGCACACATCGCCTCAGGCGTTCAACGCATCGCCTCAGGCGATCAGGCCATCGCCTCGGGAGAACTACCCCTCCGCGCGAGCCTCGGCGTCGCCTCTGTTGATGTGCGTGGCGATGCACATCCTGGCTGCCATCGCCTGGGGCGATCCAGACTAGAATTTGCACACTTGATTTTCTTCAATCAATCCACTTTTCAACCAATAAATCTGCACACTAAGTAGACACATTAGTATAACAAACACAAGTTTTGTTGATCATCAAAACTCAAAAATAATCCGGAGATAAATTAAAGCATTAAACACAACCATGCGTTTAAGGCTCAACATTTGTTATTAGTATAAGTGATACTATGATGATTTCAGTGACATACATTATATATATTATTTTTGAATTTAGTAAGAATTTTTTGGTGTTATATTTTATTTGGACGTGTTTGTTAAACTTTATATTAATTAAAGTAATAAGTATTTGATGTTAGTATGAGTGATATTATGATGATTCCAGTGTCATACATTTATTTATATGTTTCTTGAATTTGGTAAGAATATTTTTGTTAATTTTATATGGTTTTAGAATTTAAAAAATGTGAATTTCTAGTATTTCTAATTAATATATATATATATATATATATATATATATATATATATATATACGTGTCTCAGCCGTGTCGTATCCTGAAAATTTTAAAAATCCATGTCATTATGTCCGTGTCATTTTGTATTAGTGTTACCGTGTCAGTATCCGTGCACCGTAGATACACATTCATTTTTCTGACGAAAAGTTATCTTAGGATCATTTTTGTCCCACAATAATTATGTAGGACTAAATAGTTTAGTCCCAAAAGTTGACTACTATTGTTAAGGACATTTTAATGAGATCATTTTCATAATTTACACTAGTATTTACACCAAAATTTGTAGTATTAAACAACCTGGTGAATTTTTAACAGGATATTGGTTTCAAGTTTTAACAAAAACCACAAGGTTTATTTTGGTTTTTGTAAATTGATCAACATTAAGTTAATTAAAAGATTCGGACTAATTTTACATCTGGTTCATGGATTTTCCAATTCAATCACCGTTTCTGTCCGATTTTCTAAACTATGTTTGGAGTATAGTCGTGGAGGACTTAGATTTTGCTACTAACTAGCCTACTATGGGCTTGGAAAATAAATTTAATAGTCAAATATCCAAATAACATTATTTTTAAACTTGCCATTTTAATTTTCTTCAAAAATAAAAAAAAAAACGATTTCACTATCATATTCAAATATGAAAACACTTCCAGTGATAATTTCCTAGCAAAAAAACAGGCCTCAATAATCTTTTATCCTTTTCTACCTTTTCAGGTGCATTTTATTTTGTCAAAGATTATTTTGAAGTATTATAATGATAGCTAATAAGACCGAATTAATAACTAAATAAAGATTTAAAAGATTATCATATGAAACAGAACATGAACCTGTAAGTGCCCCCCACAAGGGCACCCTGTGTTGCAAAATAGGATCTTATTTTATGGAGGCCAAATGTACAAACAATTAAGCACCAAGTACACTAATTAATACAAATATAAAGTAAATTGCCATCTCGACAATATTAGAGTCTAAAATTGTTTTACCGAGTCAATTAGTTGAACATACCTTGTCCACAAATTATGATATTCATCTGTTACTGAAGTTAGTGTACTAGATAAGTGACTTCATAATGGATTCTAAAATATGCCACGCAGTATATCCTATCAAACAACAGCAACAACAACAACATGTCATCAATGAAAGAATACCAATAATGTTACAAAGAGGCGTTGCTGGTCACAAATAAAATGTAAATGGCTGTTCTCTTGGCAACAGCAAAGCATGGATGTAAGTGTGTTCATCTGTTAATTTTTTAAGATTCTCGCATTCAATACATTTAGGGAGTACAAATAACACACTTTCAATACATGGGGTGTAAAAGCATTGCTACAAAATAGGAGATTTTAACA
The DNA here is from genome assembly GCA_907163345.1 of Haberlea rhodopensis. Classification (NCBI taxonomy): domain Eukaryota; kingdom Viridiplantae; phylum Streptophyta; class Magnoliopsida; order Lamiales; family Gesneriaceae; genus Haberlea; species Haberlea rhodopensis. The sequence continues at coordinate 102,583 of CAJQUN010001084.1, read as the reverse complement.
ACTGGCACTCCGTAGATTCCTAATATGAGCGAGAGTTTTATTAGACATGGGGTGTGGTCTCTCCAAGTATTTCCTGATTCGAATTTCAGATGAAAGGTAGCAAACTGTCTATATACAGTTCAACGATAGTATGCCATATGCCTCGAAGATCTAAAAGGAGAATTATTGAAAGGAGAAGATGTTTGGTGTTGGGGCATTGCGTTAATGGTTTTTTTTGCAATCTTAGTTTCAGATCGAAGCCAAGACTCTACAACAGATAGCAGATTAGGAAAATAGCCGAACTCTTTAAGACCAGATACCTTCTCTGACCTCTTCAATACACCATCTTGAACATAAACAAGATCGGTAGCCCAAGTCTCCAGCCCGTCAAATATGTGGGTTGCGTAAACAATTGTAGCTCCTCTCTGAAATCGTATCAATGGTTAATGAAATTAATATTGCATATGTTCTTTAGAAATCAAGAAGTCATGAATACAAAGAATATGGCAATCATCACGTATATTAGCAATAGGGTAGCTGTGTTTCCTAGGCATGATATAGAAGATCGAGTAATTAATACCACCTGCTCACATTCTTCCTTGAAAAATTCAAGTAAATCCATCCTGGCCACAACATCTAAATCAACAGTGACTTCATCTAACAAAAGAACCTGGATAATACAAGCTTTGATTAGCCAATTGTCGACAATGGAGACAATTCCGAACAAATGTTAAATATGTTATGTCATCCCAATATATCTTTAAAGGAGGACCAGATACTTCTAAGTAATGGTTCAAAATTTAGAAACAAAAAGAGGGGGGACCGCCTAGAAACCTGTACATATCACAGTAAGCAAATTTGGAGACATCATTCATGAAAAATTCTGTTTTGAACCATATTGGCATTTCATTCTCCAGGTAGACAACAAATTTACCTTGAAAGGATGAAGGAGACCCATGCAAATTTGGACTCTTCGCCGTTGGCCATCAGACACCTTGTGCATCCTCCAACGAAGATCAATATCAAGTAGTTCAATCAGCTTCTCGCGCCTAATGGGGTCAACCCCTTCGACTGGAACATAACATGGGCAAAACAAAATAAAATAACCATAACTTAGTTTCCAACAGATTCAAAACTCAGCCAAATATGAGAGCACATTCGGTATAAACAAAAATTGCATCATAACAATCATAATTTCAACATGGAGAATGTTAGCCAACAACTTCCCAATAATAATAAAATTCCCAAACAATTTCAGAATAAAATAGGTAGTTTGAGTATTGAGATTTAATCATGTATGTTAACTGCAGGTAAATCATAAATCAATCAGCAAACATTCATGATTCCATGCCATAAAAGCAAAGAATCCACATACCTCCAAATATCATATGTTCAGCAGAAAAATCTCCTTGGAGAGGCAATTCTCCCTAAAATTTGGTCAACAGAAAAACAGAGAAAGATCATATAGAAAGGATTTCCGATAATCCAGGATCAAAAAGCAACTTAAAATATCTCAAATAAAGGAAAGGTTTCAAGCCAACTTAAATTTGGGGGAGTGAAACTTATATTTTTTGAACAACGAACCATTAAAAAATTCAATTTTTTGTGCTCGAGGGGGTGCTCCTAGGTCTGTCCCTGATCACAGCCCAAGCACTCTACTTGTTTAGTCCAGTGACATCCGTGTTCTAGATTTAGCCAATGACAATTCAAAAGAAGCTGAATTGACCTTAAAGTGATGGCTATTAGTTCCAAACTTAGACACACACAAAAAAAAATATTGAAATTCAATAACTAACTATGTTCCATCAAATTCTGTGATCCCAGATAAGATAAATCAAGTATGAGCCAGCAATTGTATTAACACCATTAAATTTAAGGGCTACACAAACAATTAAAGCAATAGATCCATTCTCATGTAACTTAAACTCAGACAAATCGGGAGGTAAAAGAGGAAGAAACTCACAACACAACCAACGGTTTTATTCCAAGATTCCCCCAAATAAGCCAAATCACCACTGCAGACGAGATTAGTATCATGAAAAGCCGAACAATTCAGCACCCTCACAACATCTCTCCCGCCCACCATATGCTTCCCGGCCAAAATCCTCAGCAGCGTCGTCTTCCCTATTAAGAGAACAATCACCTCCAGCATCACAAACACGTAAAATCGCCTAAAATTAAAATTGAATCAAATAAAGTGTACCAGATCCATTGGCACCGACGAGAAGGCATCTGGTTCCTGGGGAGATTTTGAGGCTGAATTCGAAGAACAAGGGGTTCTGATAGTCGTATGAGAATTGCATCCCGTTCACTTGTATACTGTGGGATTGTTCCTCCGCCATTTTCGCTTCTTCTACCGTGGATACTTTTCTTCGAAATCGAGCTTCTCGACAGATTAGGGTTCATAAATCGGGGTTTGGCGCCACCAACTACTTCCTTCGACGGTGCTCATAATTGCTCGTGTTGAAAAGTGGCCTTGGCCTCTGGCCTGCCACGTTATTGCTTCCATTTCCTTGCAAAATAATTTAGCAATATTCATTTCTTTATTCAATTTTCGAAATAATAATCACATCATTTTATAGAATTAAAAGAAAATAAGATATAACAAACAATAACGAAAAACACAATATAGAAATAAAATAATCTTTATAAACATGCCTGGTCTCAAACCCGAGTAGAGTAGGAGCGTAGGGTTAGTTAGTTAATCAACGTAAAACATTGATAAATTTATTACGTATACGTTGAGATGATCCAGCTTATTGACCTTAATTAGTGTGATAAATATTTGATTGATGGATACTTAATCAAATTAAATTAAGAACTAATTTAAATATATATTTTATTATATAGAAAAAATTATTCTAAATAGATCGGACGCGATTCTTTTACTAGTATCATCATAAAAATTAAATTTGTGGGTAAACTCTTCTATTTCCTTACCCTCCACATTCAATGTATGTTTAAAAAAAAAATGTTAGATTTAGAGTTCGTCAAATTACCAAAACTTATAATTGATGTTAATTGTAACTAAAATCTTTTAAACTGTATAATAATCCAAGCATCACATTTATATTTGCACTCCCAAAAAGGTCAATTATTACTCTTCAATAATCCTCTTTTGGCCCTCTAGTGTGCGCTTGTCGATTACGCCTAAATTAATCTCATCCAATCTAAAGATCGATAAAAAAAGACATATAGTAATGTGAATGTGGATCGATCCCACGAGAAGGTGATTGTTTTATTATGCTAAGGAATCAAAAACAATAAAAATAAAGATGAGATTTTGTAGATTCAATTATAACTAAAGAATTTAAAGCTGATATCCATCAATTAAACCATATAGAATGCAAGATTGGAAGCAAGATTATTGAAATATCAAACTAAAGGTAATTCTTGGCTTTCTGTCGACTTTATAATTGGAATTTATTAACTCGATCGATTCTCACAAAGATTCAACTTTTATTTAAATATTCATCATTGAAAATTCAATTCATATCTCACATTATTCTTAGTTAAATAGCCAAAGCCTTCTAATTTAACCATTATCAATCAATCTGTCAATCAAAATACAACTGATTAAGATTTAAATAAATGATAGCATTAAAAACTAGTGAAAATGATGAAGAAAAACAAAATAAGCACAAGCGGTTATATTTAATATAGTCAAGTGTTTTCCTTAAAAATTAATACACTCACAAGCGAAAACCTATTAATCTTAGTTGCTTCACAAATTAGAGGGATCAAACAATTACGGATTTGATATAAAATTTAGCATTAGATTACATGTATCATGATTAGATTATCGATATAATAATAAAACAAACAAACATAATCAAAAAAATCAGAAAAAATCTTGATACTCAAACAAAAATCGATAATAAATAATATGAATCTCATGAGAATTCGAAACTCCAAAGATATTATCTTCCTCAACTAAGAACTAAAGAGTTTAGCACTCATAATTAAAGAAAAAACAAACTATGGTTTTAGATTATATAAAACAAAACAAAAGGAAGCTAAACCAACTAAAGTCGTGATTTTGGGGTGTCAATCCCGTTTTCGTGCCTTGAATCATTACTCTAAGGTGTAACTGTCTTCAAAATATGTTGGTATTTCGAAAATATGAAAGATGATGTGAAGAAACTAGGTCAAGATGTCTTTTATAGATGGAAAAATCTAGTTTCCATATTCTGCACGCTACCAAGAGATCGATAGCTGCCTTTCTAGTATCGATCGCCGCTCGGGTCTTTTTTATTTTTCAAACATCTGCATTTGGCGATCGATCGTCTCTTACAACCAGCGATCAATCACCAGTTTCCATAAATTTTTCTGCTCCTTGTGATCGGTTGCCGAACTTTCTGCGATCTATCGTAGTACAAGAATTTTATTTTTCGACTTGATGCCTTCGACCTTCAACTAGCAATCGATAGTTGGATTCCAAAATTTGAATTTCCCACAATCATCGGCGATCCATCACTTCTCTCACCGGATGATCGATTGATGATTCCAGGCTCTTTTTGTCTACTTTTCTTGTTATACTTCGACTCGTCTCCTTCTCTAAGCAGTGTTCTGAACTTCATCTTTTAGCTCGATTTCTTCGCATTTACCTATATTCAACCAAATATGTGATTATGAAATATAAACATCAAATTAACCATGAAACTCACCTAATCATTATCAATAAATCCAATAAATGTTTTTATTTCTAAACACATCACCATCCCAATAAGTGCAATACCTTGAACTCATGGAATCAAACACTTGATATTGGTTTCAATACAATTTGTAGGATCAAACTTTGTTGATGTACCAAATTCTATTGCTAGCGGTAACCGTGCAACTCAAATATTTTAAACTATATAGCAGCTCAAACGTTATGTTTCTATCTTTCTACAACTAAGGATAATTATTGCTCTCCGATAAATTTATTTAAAAAAAACATGTACATACTTGTGCACATCGATAAGTATATTTTTTCTTTGGTAAGATAATTTATTCATCAAATACAATAAGTACTTGGTTAAAAATCATAAATATAATATCCGGATTGGATACAATGATAAATAAAGGCTTGGTTTACAATCCAGTCAGTCAAAGAGTAAATATGAAAATAACAAGATCTAAGACAAAATCCTTACATTCACTTTCTTGAAGAGCTTATCACTATTTGGTTCAATGCCTTGAAATATGATACCATTCTCACTTTTCCAATGCTCCACAAAATGAAATACTACAAACCATTCCAATTTTTATAGTACATCTGGAATGGGTTCAACCCTTGGTGTTGGATCAATCGTTTTTCAATATGATCATGGCACACTGAAACGCCAATCCACGAGTAACAATTTTTCCACACACAACTAGTAAGAGGACAAAAAATGAATAAAAGATTTGCATCCTCATTCTTGTTGTGACATACACTCAAGCAACCCCCATTTGCACATCCAAAATATCCCTTTTAAACAAATTCATTTCAGTAGGAACTCTATTAAGCACAACCTTCCACACAAAATAAATAACCTTAATGGGTACCCCTTGGATCCAAATGAATTTATTCGTACATACTGTTCTTCGATTCTATGGAGAGAGGAGCCAATCTCTATATGCTGAATTTGTTGAAAATGAGCCTCCAGTGTCCAATTTCCACTTCCATTTATCAACTACATCCACTTTGAAATTACACATGTTCACCAAACATGTTATTTCAGAAAAAAGAGAACCTTCCCCACTCAAAACGGTCTTCTCCATCTCCAATCCAACACCAAATCCATTCCTTCCGCCCCCATACAATTAATTGAGCTATGTTTATCTATAGACATACTATAAAGTCTAGGAAATTTACTGAAAAGAGGTTCATCTCCCACCCAATTATCATGCAAAATCAGGTTTTCACTCCATCCCCCACCACTCTCGACACCCCTCTCTCAAGCCACCTCACTCCTCGACATCGCAAGCTTTGAGCACCCCCGCTCTACCACCCAAAAATCATACTCGTACTAATCCCTTGCCGACCAACCCTACTACACTACCCAGTCCATATTTCGACTCCAAGATCCGAACCCAATATGATCTCTCTCAACTAAAGCTCTCCATCTCCACTTACTTAACAAGGCCAAACTAAAAGAATCTAAATCTCTAACACCTAAACCCCCTCTTTACCCTTACACACAATCTCCCACTTAACATATGTCATTTCTTACTATCAACTCCCCTCTCCAAAGAAAGTTTTTCTGAAGTTTAGAATGGAATTTAAAACACAAGAAGGTAATCTAAAGAATGATATATGGTAAATGTGTAAGGAGATGAGAACGGTCTACGCGGCCTCCAAGGGATAGATTTTTACTTTCCCAACTTTCCAACATTTTTCTTACTCTATCAATCAACTGTTTCCAAGTAGAAGCTTTCCTCGGATTAGCTCCAATGGGCATACCAAGATATTTGAAAGGCGATGATCGTCATTTACAATTCAGCACACATGCCATATTGGAGAGCCAATTATTCCCCACATTTAGACCAATGAGTTGGCTTTTGTGGTAATTCACCTTGAGCCCAGACACTAGCTCGAAGTTCCTAAGAATATTTTATTGTCAGCACATTCTCATCACTAGTTTCACCCAACTGAATCGTGTCATTTGCAAAATGCAATAAAGATAGAGGATACTACCTCTACCCACTGCGATCGGTTTAAACAACCCTGCCTCAATAGCTTTACCCATAATATAGTTTAAGCCTCTGTCTACTACTAGAAACAGTAAAGGGATAAGGGGTCACATTGTCTTAGCCCTTTCTCCAACTTGAATTCCCTATAGGAGACCCATTTACCAAGACAGAAGTCGTGGTAGTTCCAATGCAGCCCTTAATCCATTATTGCCATTTAATACCGAAGTTCATAATCTCGAACATTTCATCAATGAATTCCCAAATGACAGTCGTACACTTTTTCAAAGTCCGATTTGAATACAATGCAAGAATTCCTCCTCAATTAATGTCATCAATGGCCTCAATAAGTATCACAACATTGTCCAATATTTGATGATTCCCCACATATGCAGTCTGGTTGTCGATATTACATTATCCATACTTTGGTCAATCGATTAGCCAACAACTTGGATAGAACCTTAAACACATCCTACCAATGAGATAGGTCTGTAATCCTATGCTTTCAGTTTTTTTTTTTTTGGAATAAGAGTGACAAAAGAATGGTTAACTCCCTTAACAATTCTTCCAAACTGGTGAAATTCTTGACAACATCTCAGAAAATCAAATTTGATCACAGTCCTGCTATTCTTTATGAAATTGAAATTAATGCCATCGGGACCCGTGCTTTTGAACTCACACAAGCCCACACAACATTCTTTATTTCCTCTTCATAGAAGGCTGCTATCAGAAACTGATTATCACTTTCATATAACTTCTTGACACTAATGTCGTGAGGCTAGAAAGATTCCACTTAATATATTTAAATCTCTTAACAAAGTGAGCTCGCAATCCTGTTTTGACCTCCTCAACTCTGTCCTTCCAAATCCCATCAATGACAATACCTGGAATATCATTAACCATTTTCTTTTTGTTGATACAACAAGGAAAGAATCGAGAATTCAAATCCCCTTCTTTAAGCCATTTGATCTTACTTTATGCGCAAGAAGAGTCTCATTCTCTTAGATAGTAACCACAAATTTGTTGCACTTTCTCTCCTTTTTAAAATATCATCATAACTCAAGGCCATTTTCACTTTTTAAATCAATGTTATTAATAATATCTTTTGCCTCTTCAATATTTAGGTCGATGATTCCAAATATTTCCTTATTCCATATCTTCAGGCTTGCACGGTGAGTTTCAATTTCTTCTTGATTACAAAGCTGCCCCAACCTTGAATATTTATACTATTCCATGTGTTTTTTTACGAACTCACGAAAAACCCAGGGTGTTGAAACCATGCATCAACGACTCTAAAGGGCTTAGGCCCCCAATTTTTGTCATTAACTTTGAGCAAAACAACACAGTGATCGGATACAGTCTACTTGAACAAGCAACATTAGGATGATGCCAAGTGAATTTCCTCCCAACCACCGGCAAATCATTGAGTTCAGCATCCTGAATGAAAAATTAAAATCTGACATGTCTGTATTAACAAACAACAGGCTCCAACCCTTTCTTTCATCAACATTTTGTACCACATTGAAATCACCTCCCACACATAGACAAATGCCATTGGTACTATGAAGTTTACTAGTCAACAACTGCCACTACCCACTTCTCTCTACGGTTTCTGATCCAGAATCTGAACTTATCGAAGGACGGAAGTAAAGAGCCAAAAGTCACTTCAAGTGTATTTGTCTTAATTAGAGTCATGCATGTTAAGTAATTAGGTTAAAGTGTATTTGTCTTAATTAGAATCATGCATGTTAAGTAATTATGTTAAAGTGTATTTATCTTAATTAGAGTCATGCATGTTAAGTAATTAGGTACAAGTGTATTTGTGTTAATTAGATTCATGTATGTTAAGTGTTAGAATGTGTTAATTAGATGCATGCATGTTAAGTGTTAGAAAATCTTTAAATAGTTGCATGTATTATCAAAGAAAGGGAGAGACATGAAAGATATTAATCGTTTTGATTATTAGTGAAGATGAATTTCTTCTGATTAATTCAATTGTCATTTGGTGGATTCCTAGACATTGAATCATACTAATCTTAGGTGGATTCCTTTGAAAAGTATAAGTCACTAAAAATTCTACGGATCCAAGATCACATCATCTGTTCCACAATCGACCACTACTTCTACGCAATTCTCCACGCACCGCGAGCTATCCCTCTCAAAGCATCATTTAACGGTATCAATTGGTATCAGAGCAAGGTTGTCGTCATGCCTCCTCGACGACAGGTCAACACCAATGCACCTCCTAGACGTGAACGAGATCTCCGTGACATTGAATTGGAAGAATTAAGGAGACAAGTGCAACAACTGGAACAACGCCTTCTGGAACGTGAAGAATAAATTCATGAATCAGAAAGCGATATTCAAACCAATAATGAAGAGGAAAACCCTTTTTACAAGGATGCAAGTGTTCATGCCAGACCACATCATCCGCGTAACCGAGGAGTTCAACCGAATTTCAATACTAGAGTGGACCTTCCTGAATTTGAAGGGAGAATTCAACCAGAGGAGATCATTGACTGGTTGCACATAGTAGATCGGACCTTCGATTATCATGATGTCCCCGATAATCGCAAGGTAAAACTAGTTGCTATAAAGTTAACAAAAGCAGGCGTCCATTTGGTGGGAACACCTCAAAAGACAACGTGATCGAGAAGGAAAAGGACGGATTGAAACTTGGGAGAAGATGAAAAAAATGCTCAAGCGAAAATTCTTACCTGAACATTATCGTCAAGACATGTTCCTCAAATTTCATAATCACAAACAGCGGGACAAAACAGTGGAAGAATATAGCGCTGAATTTGAACGCCTTATGATGAAGTGTGAAGTAATGGAGCCGGAAGAACAGACGATAGCCCGCTATCTCGGAGGATTACGACCCGAAGTTGCTAACGTAGTCCAATTACAACCATACTGGACATACGTTGATGTTTTCAAACTTGCTGTTAAGGTCGAAAAGCAACTCAATGATGCACCACGAACTGAATCTCGTTCTTGGAACAAGGAAGGTTTTTCCAAAGGCAATTCTTACACAACAAAACCTTTCCAACCAAACAGAACAATCCCAACTAAGGTTCCTCCAAAGAAGAATGATGCAGAGAAGATAAGTCTTCCCAACACTTCTACATCTAATTCCCGACAGTGCTATAAGTGACATGGCTTTGGACATATTGTTGTTAATTGTCCAAACAAAAAAATCGTTTCACTCGTGGAACACGACGAGTCATTTGATGAAGGAGAAGCTACAGATGATGAAGCAGAAATAGAAGATGACTTTACTTATGCTGATCAGGGAGAAAGCCTCGTGGTTAGAAAATGTCTGAGTGTTACTCAAGAAAAGGAGGATTGGCTTCGTCACAATATTTTCCACACCAAGTGCACTTCTGGTGGAAAAAATATGCAGTTTCATCATAGATGGAGGAAGCTGTGAAAACATGGTAGCATCGGAGGTGGTAGACAAGTTGAAACTCCAAACAGAGGTACATCATCGTCCTTATAAGCTTTCTTGGCTTAGCAAAGGGAACAAGATCAAGGTTGACAAAAAGTGCATGGTACAATTCTCAATTGGTAAGAATTATCAAGATTCTATTTGGTGTGATGTTGTTCCTATGGATGCTTGTCATTTATTGCTTGGCCGCCCTTGGCAATATGATCGGAAGGTTATTCATGATGGCCATAAGAACACATACCGTTTTGAGAAAGATGGAATGAAGATTATTTTGGGGCCTACTAATCTGGAGGATGTCCCTAAATCTTCTAAGGGAGATGTCACTCTTCTGCTATCAAAATCTCAATTTAATGCAGTTCTTGAAGAGTCTGATGAAGTTTTCGCTCTTGTGGTTATGGAAAAGAGTGAAGGAATTAAAGATATTCCTATAGAAATGCAGCTCTTACTTGATGAATTTCAGGATGTTATACCAAGTGAAATTCCAGCGGGTCTTCCACCCATGAGGGATATTCAACATTGCATTGATTTAATTCCTGGTGCGTCTATTCCAAACAAGGCAGCCTATAGAATGAATCCCAAAGAGCACGAAGAATTACAAAGACAAGTCCGAGATCTTATGGATAGAGGATTGTTACGGGAAAGCATGAGTCCATGTGCGGTCCCTGCTCTTTTGATCCCAAAGAAAGATGGTTCTTGGCGGATGTGTATTGACAGTAGAGCGGTGAATAAAATCACGATCAAGTATCGATTTCCCATTCCACGCCTCGATGATCTACTTGACCAACTCCATGGTGCATCAATATTCTCAAAGATTGACCTTCGAAGTGGCTACCACCAAATACGAATGAGGCCCGGAGATGAATGGAAAACAGCATTCAAAACAAGGGATGGACTTTATGAATGGATGGTGATGCCATTTGGACATTCAAATGCTCCGAGCACATTTATGAGATTGATGAATCAAGTTTTCAAGCCTTATATTGGTAAGTTTGTTGTTGATTATTTCGATGATATACTAATCTTTAGCAAGGATAGTGATCAACACTGGGAGCATCTTCAGACGATTTTCAACACCTTGAGGAAAGAAAAGCTTTATGTCAATCTGAAGAAATGTGAGTTCCTATCCACAAGCCTTATTTTTCTAGGCTTTATTGTATCCAGTGACGGCATAAAGGTGGATCCTAGTAAAGTGGAAGCTATTATAACTTGGCCAAATCCTACAACCATTCGAGAAGTAAGAAGCTTTCATGGCCTTGCTTCTTTCTATCGGCGTTTCATCAAGGGTTTCAGTACTCTTGTCTCTCCAATTACTGAATGATTGAAAGGAGAAAAATTTCAATGGTCGAAAGATGCCCAGAAGAGTTTTGATCTCATCAAAAGGAAGATAACTGAAGCTCCTGTCCTTGTACTTCCTAACTTTGATGAAATTTTTGAAGTAGATTGTGATGCTTCAAATGTCGGAATTGGTAGAGTTCTTAGCCAAGGTGGAAAGCCCATTGCCTTTTCCAGTGAAAAGTTGAATGGAAGCAGAAGAAATTATTCTACTTATGATAAGGAGTTTTATGCCATTATCAGAACATTGGACCATTGGAATCATTATCTCATGTCTAGAGAGTTCATCCTCTATTCAGATCATGAAGCGGTACATTAATGGTCAACATAAACTCAATAGTCAACGAGCAAAGTGGGTTGAATTTCTTCAAGCCTATACTTTTCACATCAAGCATAAATCTGGCAAGCAGAATCAAGTGGCTGATGCTCTAAGTCGACGGCATTCCCTACTATCCGTGTTGCAAGTCGAAGTTCTGGGATTTGATGTTCTCAAGGAACAATACAAAAATGATCCTGACTTGGTAACATGGAAAGAGTGCTCAAATGGTCCATATAATCACTTCTTGTTACAGGATGGATTTTTATTCAAAAATAACCAACAGTGTGTTCCCCAAGGCTCTATTCGAGAATCAATCATTAAGGAAGCACATGGGGGGAGGGCTTGCTGGGCTTTTTGGAAGGGACAAGACTCTAGTTCGTGTTAAAGAAAATTTTTACTGGTTGAGAATGGACAGAGATGTGGCAAAGCATGTGGAGCGTTGTCGAATTTGTCATGTGGCCAAAACTCAAGGTCAAAATACGGGTTTGTACACACCCCTGCCCGTCCCAATAGCCCCATGTGAAGATATAAGTTTAGACTTTGTGGTGGGCTTACCAAGAACTCAGAGAAACAAGGATTCAATCATGGTAGTAGTGAATCGATTCTAAAAAATGGCTCACTTCATACCATGCAACAAGACTATGGATGCTTCTAACATTGCAGATCTTTATTTCCGTGAAGTGTTAAAGCTACATGGTATTCCCAAGACTATGACTTCAGATCGCGATCCCAAATTCATGAGTCATTTTTGGCGAACTCTTTGGTGAAAGATGGGAACCACTCTCCAGTTTAGTTCATCTCACCATCCACAAACTGATGGACAAATCGAAGTTGTCAATAGAAGTTTGGGGAATCTTTTGAGGAGCTTGGTACGTACTAATATTCGCCAATGGGATCTTAGTCTTGCCCAAGCCGAGTTTGCTTACAATCAATCCAAGAGTCAAACAACGGGTACTAGTCCGTTCAAAGTTGTTTATGGCTGTAATCCTAATAGTCCATTGGACTTGGTTCCTATTCCCACTACTCATTGAGAAACATCTCCAGGTGCATGACCGAATTGAGAAACAAAATGAGAAGTACAAAAGAAGGCTGATAAACACCGAAGACCAGCTGCCTTCAACGAGGGAGATTTGGTTTGGATACATCTTCAGAAGGAAAGATTTCCAAGGGGTACCCATGGAAAGCTTAAGGAACGTGCTGATGGTCCATTCAAGGTTCTCAAACGCATTGGTGAGAATGCATATAAGATTGAACTCCCAGGAAAGTATGGTGTCTCAGCAACATTTAATGTTGCTGATTTATCCCCTTATCACCATGATGTAGAAGACAACTCAAGGACGAGTTTGTCAGCAGCGGAAGCGAATGATCCAGAATCTGAACTTATCGAAGGACGGAAGTAAAGATCCAAAAGTCACTTCAAGTGTATTTGTCTTAATTAGAGTCATGCATGTTAAGTAATTAGGTTAAAGTGTATTTGTCTTAATTAGAATCATGCATGTTAAGTAATTATGTTAAAGTGTATTTGTCTTGATTATAGTCATGCATGTTAAGTAATTAGGTACAAGTGTATTTGTGTTAATTAGATTCATGCATGTTAAGTGTTAGAAAATCTTAAAATAGTTGCATGTATTATCAAAGAAAGGGAGAGAAATGAAATATATTAATCGTTTTGATTATTAGTGAAGATGGATTTATTCTGATTAATTCAATTGTCATTTGGTGGATTCCTAGACATTGAATCATACACAAATTATACTAATCTTAGGTGGATTCCTTTGAAAAGTATAAGTCACTAAAAATTCTACGGATCCAAGTTCCAATCATCTGTTCCACAATCGACCACTACTTCTACACAATTCTCCACGCACCGCGAGCTATCCCTCTCAAAGCATCATTTAACGGTATCAGTTTCTATGGCCCATACACATTATCAATACAACATTTAATGTTTTCCTGTACCCATGTATCAACTACAACCAACAAATCCTTTTCTCCCCAAGAATGATCCAACAAGAAGATATATTTCCTCCAAGCACTAATTAAACCCCTCCACCGATCTACCATCTGATTTTGAGAAACAAACCCCACATCAGAGCCACCTTACATAGCATAAGTACCCTTTTCCATATTCTGCAGCTTAGATTCTTCAATGCAGATAAAGTTAACATTTTCTCGATATTGAAGTGGTAGTTACCCTATCCTTCATTTTTTGAGTATTTCCACTCTTCCTCCCTCAAATCTGAGGTATATTTCTCAAGTCCGCCCTTTTCTTCTTTTTCAACATCATTCTATTTCTGTGTCGATACTCTTTCTTTGACCATTTCCTCATGTTATTTTTCTGATGGTTCGGTTCATGAATCTCACAACTCAACTGTTAGTCAGAGAAGGTCCCACGGAAGAAAAATGAAAAAGCAAGTGTTGAAAATGAAAATGAAAGTGATGAAAAAATGCACCGAAGAAAGAAAAATATGGCCAAATCTTGTCAAATTAAATGCGTGAAGATTTTCCAGAAATGCTTGAAGAATTTGGCTACTGCGTGAAGAAAATTTAGCAAAATTTATGCGTGAAAAATCTCTATAAATAGAGATGTAAATTCATTCAGCATATATACCCAAATATTGTAGAGAGAAAAATACAATACAGTGCAATCAGAGTAAAAATTCCAGTGAGAGGAAATTGTTGTATAATGTTCTGAGTGTTTTTCAGTTTGAGTGTTGTCAGTGTTTGTAAACACTTGTATATTTTTCTTTAATAAAAGATCTGCAGCAGTCCTGTGGACGTAGGCTTATTTTTGCCGAACCACGTGAACCTTGTGTGTTTTTTATTCCGCATTTAATTTTTGCTCCCACAAATTTGACAACAGAAAATATGACGTTATTTTCTCAACAACCGCTATCAGAGCTAGTTTGTTAATTTTGTCAAATTTTTTTCTCGTGAGTTACTATTCATGTGAATAGTAAATTCAAAAATAGTGAATTTTGTGAATAGTAGAATTTGGTCAGCGTCACCAAATTTGTCCACAGCGGTGTTCTCAATAACATGGTGATTTTTCAAAAATTGTCAAAACAGCAATCCGGTGGGAGTCAGGTTCGAGTGGGAATAATAGCGGCAGATGAAGGAAAAATGAATATTGAAAAATTCAATTTGGTTTTGGAAAATGAAAATAGAAGACTATATGTACCAGAAATGCCTTTATCAACCTCTCTCGGGTGTGAATCCAGAAGGCATGAAAGATGAAGAATGAGCTCTTCTAGATAAAAAAGCCCTCGGAGTTATCCGACTGACGTTGTCACGCAATGTTGATTTCAACATAAGAAAAGACCACGGCGGGTCTTATGGCGGCTCTTTCGAGCATGTACAAGAAGCCATCAGCTTCAAACAAAGTTCATTTGATGAGGCGGTTGTTCAATTTGCGGTTGGTAGAAGGCGGATCGGTAGCTCAACACCTCAATGAACTCAACACAATGACAACCCAGTTGAGTTCAGTTAAAATTGATTTTGATGATGAAGTACGAGCATTAATACTTTTGTCTTCCCTCCGGAAAAGTTGGAATGCTACTGTCACAGCAGTGAGTAGCTCATCAGGAAGTAATAAGTTGAAATTTGACGATGTTCGTGATCTGGTTCTCAGTGAAGAGATCAGACGGAAAGATTCAAATGAATCATCAACCTCTTCAGTATTACATAAAGAGTCAAGAGGTAGAAAATAAAACTGAGGAGGTGGACGTGGCAAACAAAAGGACAGGAGATCCAAATCTAGGAATCCCCCTAATTCTCAGTACTCAAAGACTATCGAGTGCTGGAAATGCGGGTAGCCCAGACATTTTAAAAACCAGTGCAAAAATGCACCGAAGAATCAGGAAGCGAAGGCAGAAGCAAACATTGCTTCTAGAGATGATGCATTAATATGCTCTTTAGAGTGCAAGGAAGAGTCTTGGGTGTTAGACTCCGGAGCATCATTCCATGCTACTTCGCTGTGATGCCCGGGGATTTATGGTGTTAATCCCCGTGTGGTAATAATCCTTAAAGGATTTTAATTGTGGCAATTATGAATTAATTGCGGTTTCGGGACTCTCGGGGATTTTAAATCCGTTTTTTGGAGTCGTTGGATCCAATCGATGAGATTATATTCTCATCGTGGTGATAACCTTGGAATTTGGTTTTTGGTGGAATCTGGGGTCGGGAGTACTTTGTATTGGGGCTGATAATGGAATTTGAGTTGGAGAGATAATTATTGAAAACAGATGATTTTAATGAATCATGATGTAGTTGTAGAGGTATTGGTATTTTGGAGCTTCGGTGCTATATATTCCAAATGGACTCGGTATTCCGTCATTATACGGAATCTCTCCTCTCTCTCCTCTCCCTCACGCCTCTCTCTCACCCCAAACCCTTCCCCTCTTTTCTCTTGGGAACAAATCGATGGGGGCACGTCTTGGGAGCCCGATTTCTTGAAGAAAAGCTGGTAATCTTCTTCTCCTCACCTTTAGCTTCGATTTGATTATGGTATTGTGTTTGTTGGTCAAGTATTGGGTTGGATTTGAGATTTGGGGGGTTTTGGTTAAAATCTAAAATGTTGGTTTTTAGAGTTTTTATTGAGTTTTATTGGTGTATTGGAGGTGTTGAGTAAGTTAGGGGTGTTGGTTTTGAGTTTGGGTGTCAAAAACACCATGGAAGCTCGAGTTTTTCGGAAAATCGCACGTCGCGATCGATCGCTGAGGAGGGCCGATCGATCGCGACGAGCAGCTGATATTTGTTGAAGACAAACAGTGATGGCGATCGATCGCAAGGTCTCGGCGATCGATCGCAAGGTCTCGGCGATCGATCGCGAGCGGGTTGGCGATCGATCACGGAGACTCGCGATCGATCACGATAAGGCGTTGTTGCCCACTGGTCAGGGGCGATCGATCGCGATAAACTCGGCGATCGATCGCCGCCCAAAGGATGTTGTTTTTTTCGCAAATTTTGGAAAATGTCGGGATTTTGGAAACGGGGTTTAAATAGCCGATTTCCGGGGCAATGTCTACATTCCAATGGGAATGCTATACTTTTAAAATGGATTGGTTGGAGCCAAAGTTTGATAAAATGAAATTCTTGGTTGAGTTTTTGGGCTATCATTTTAACTCATAAAATGGAATGTTTTGGGTATTATGCATGCTTAGCCGGAGGGCTTTCATTTTGGTAATCGTCATGGATGGACGATAGGTTTGGTAGTTGTGAACGTGCTTGGGCACGTGAATGCATACCTATGTTTGATTGTGAGTTATTTATGTGTTAGCACATAACTCATCGGGTCGTGGGACTCAGGCAAGATTGGACTCGAACTACGGAATTATAAGGTACGTATGACGTACGAGCATAGCCCTTTATTATATTTGCAAAATTGATGAGTGCATGGTACACTGTACTGCAATAAATGTATATGAAAATGCATGGTAGATGGTATTAGCAATAACCGGATATTGAAATACATGGTTTATGATAATTGCTACAAATGGATATATATATATGCATTGGGAATTATATGGTGCCGCTTTTGAGCGAGCAATGATTGGGATGTTGTCGCCTTTGAGCGAACATCGGTTATGACAACACTGCTGTTGAGCATGCATGAGAATGAAATGCCGCTAATGTAGAGTGAGCAATGAAATAGAACTATGGAGTCATAAGTGAGATATATGGAATATCTGTAATCATTGTTTAATGATTTGATATTATTGATTATGATATCGGTATGTGGCAAATGGATTTGTTAATCACTGTAATGATTAACTGGCATTTGAGAATTTGATGGTTTCAGTTATTTTGAGAACAGGGACAGTACAGGGAATCCTGGATGAGGATGATACCATCCAGGGAGCATCTTTTATATTTCATAGCATTTACATTTTGTAAATTATGGATTGTATTATTGTGATTATTGTTTTGGGGATATTGGTATGCTCACCCTGTGTGGGGGCTGTCTCTGTTGGAGTAGGTGATTAGGTACATCGATGGCTTTGAAGTTGAGCTCGAGCTATGGAATGGACGTGCTTCCAGGGATCGAAGTACCAGTGACGGTATTAAGCACCGTGTTTTATACATTTGATACACACATACTTATTTGATGCTCGCATGTGAGCACTATGATGTGTATATGGGTTGTATAAAGAAGGCAATGGCCTTTCTCCTTTCATGTATGTGTTGCATGCGATTATTTATCGAATTGCTAAATGAACTGAGAACATGTTAGTGTATTATAATGGTGCATGATATGCATCTGGACTTGGTTGGGGGACATTAGACATTATATGGTATAATGCAAATGAATTTTATTATTGGCATGCTTTGCTATGGGGATAAGAGGGTTTTCCCCTACATATATGATTGCATGCACTAAATGCTTGGGTTAATACACTAATAACGGGTTAAGGGCACGGGGGTCCTTATATTCGCAAAGAGAACTCTTCGAGAAATATGTCCCCGGAAACCTTGGTAAAGTCTACCTTGGTAATGAACAATCTTGCGAGATTGTTGGCAAATGTATCATGAAGATTAAGTTGAACGGGTCTGTATGGGAACTGAAGGATGTCAGGCATATTCCCGATATGAGAAAGAACTTAATCTCAGTTGACCAGTTGGCCAGTGAAGGTTATACAATAGTCTTTCACGGTGATACTTGGAAGATCTCAAAAGGTGCAATGATAATTGCTCGAGGCAATAAGATGTTGGGATATGCCCTAAGACAACTCATTAGATGATTGTTTATGACATACAATGTATTATGGTTTTATTGATGGCAATTCATTATTATATATTAATCGAGTAACTGTGTAATATGAATTAATATATAAGTTAATGTCCTTAGAATAATATTGTATTGTTCTTAAAGATTGTCCCTAGTCAAGTATTATCATGAATCGGGATAATGATAATGCATTGAGACTAATATGTTTTGATTGATGAATTGTTCATAGATATGAGATATCAAATCAACACATGGGTACATGTTTGAGAACACTGTACAAGACAGACCCACCGTGAGTTTTGAGAACACTTACGGCCGTCGTTGATCGGTTTTGAACCGTGAGTTTTGTTTCGGTTTAAGAACGAGTCTAGCAACTTGTTCTTGAACGCCCTTTTGGATTTGATCGTGTGGATACCGTAGAGACAAAGGTGTAAATCATTGCTCGTGACTCGTGGTGTTGCAACGAGGAATCTGCTTCAAACACGCTACAAGGGTATGATTCTATTTAATCTCGATATGATCACTTTGTATAGGTCCATGGTAGGAATCCAATTTTATTTTCCGCTGCGTATTGCTTATCGGATTCCTAACAGTGGTATCAGAGCCAGGTTCAAAGCTTATATCGGAAATATGTGATAATTGTTTAATCATGTTTTGAATCTTTTGAATGCTTTGAAACTGTATGATTCATATATGATATGTGATAATCGATTTTGTGGAAATCATCGCAATATTATATGTGATATAATTGACGGATTGATGTATACGATCATACGTGCGCAAAACCGAGCCATTGGTTCATGTGAACTCTCGGCCGCCGCATGCAAGCTAGGATCTCGGACCCTTGGCTTGAGCATGGCCGAGCCGCCGCATGAGGGCTAGTGTTTCGAACCCTTGGCTCCATGGCTCTCGGCCGCCGCCGCTTTTGTGGCTAGGGTTTCGAACCCTTTTGGCTCGAGGAGGTCAAGCCGCCGCCGCACATGGCTAGGTTTTCGAACCCTAGTCTTGTGCATGGTTGGGCCGTGTGTTGGGCTAGGGTTTTCGAACCCTTGGTCCGAGACATGGCTGCAACTGTGGGCTTGCTAGGGTTTGCAAGTCCATGGCTTGAGACGCGCCGAGTATCCGTTGCATGTGATGTCATAAGCGTACGATAATTTTCATAAAATTTTATTTTACAGTTTTAATTAGAATTAAATTTTAAAATGTTTAGAATTTAATTCATTAATTGTTATAGCATGTTTTATGTGTTGTTTGGTGCATGGTTATAGCCCTATGACCTATTAGATAGGATTTTGTGAATGTTTGTAATTTATTACGGCCTGCGTGTCGTGCCCTCTCTATTTTTCCTAAATGTTATCCCTCCCCTATGTTCCCCTCGAATGTAACTCGAGGAATTCTCTATATCATGTAATTGTTATATAGTATAGTTTATTTTGTTGATGGAGATCAATGATGATGGACCAATGTGCCGGGATGAGGAGGCCATTCACAAAAGGAAGCCAAAGAGGTGCTTGGAGAAGTTACCTTAGGTTGACCTTTTAGGATTTTCTCATTGGCTTGAGAAAATCTTTAGTAGGGGCTATAACCATGTCACGTTTAATTTAAGTTGATGTATGTGATGCATGTTTATCTTATAATGTTTATATTGATGATTGTTATACATATATGTAGATATGTACATGCGTATATGTATCATACATATTTTAATTATCAATAAAATCATGAGATCAATAAATCCCTCTAATAATTTTAAGTTTTAGATGCCTTCCAAAATTAAAAGTACTCGTCAAGACTTCGATTGAACATGTGTGGGTTTGCCAAAGCAAAGCACCGTGACAATTTTGGTAAGACACGAAAGGATAAAAGTGATATCCGTTTTACTTTAAATTGGGTCCGACTTAACTAGGTTATCTCAATAGGATTGGGAACCTAAAGGCATGGGGTTGGATAATAATTCATTCGATGAATTTGAACAAAGTGTTGTTCGTCCAACCATCCAAGAATTACATGTGATGTAATTGACAAAGTGTTGTCTACCTAAATAACCGAGTCTTGGGTGATTAACCAAAGCTAACTCAGGATTATGTGAAATATGGATCTTGGCCCACTAAGGTTTCGAGGGTTGATAATTTTTAACAAAATAGTGGGAGTGCCATTTAATATAAGACCTTATTAAATGATTAAAATCATAAACTTATTTTACATATTTATATTGTAGATATCCATGGCATCAAACAACGTAACTAGCACACTGTCATTGCGATCGGTCCTTGAGAAGGACAAACTGAATGGGACTAATTTCCTAGACTGGTATAGGAATTTGAGGATTGTCCTCAAACAAGAGAAAAAACAATATGTCGTAGAGGAACCCTTACCTGCTGAGAAACCTCCCGTGACGGCCGTTAAAGCCGATAAGGATGCTTACAAGAAGCATCAAAATGACGCACTTGATGTTGGTTGCCTTATGCTTGCCACCATGAACTCTGAGCTTCAAAAGCAACATGAGGAAATGGAGGCGTTCGATATGATCGAGCACTTAAAGCAACTCTACCAACAACAAGCTAGACAAGAGAGGTATGATGTCTCTAGAGCGTTATTCCAGTGCATAATGGTAGAAGGAAGCCTTGTTGGAACTCATGTACTGAAGATGATTGGGTATATTGAGAATCATGAGAAGCTGGGTTTTCCATTGGACCAAGAGTTGGCCACTGACGTAATCTTGCAATCGTTGCCTGATAGCTACAGTCAATTTGTCTTGAAGTACAATATGATTGAAATCGAAAAGACTCTACCGCAGTTGCTTGGTATGTTGAGAACATATGAAGCGAACACAAAGAAGTCTAAACCCACTAATGTTCTTATTGTTAATAAGAGCAAGGGAAAGGCTAAAGCAAAAGGCTTTAAGAAGAACAAGAAAGTCTTTGTTAAATCTAAGCCTCATGCTTCTGCACTTAAGCCAAAGGGAGGAGTGGCTAAGGAAGGGAACTGCTTCCATTGCGGTGAGACCGGACATTGGAAGAGGAACTGCAAATTATATCTGGAAGATCTTAAGAAGACGAAGGGAAGTGTGACTTCCACTTCAGGTATTTTTGTTATAGAAGTCAATTTACTACTTCTTTATCATGGGTATTAGATACTAGATGTGGATCTCACATTTGTGTTAATGTGCAGGATCTCAAAAGGAGTAGGATATTGGCGAAAGACGAGGTTGATCTCCGAGTGGAAAATGGAGCAAGAGTTGCTGCATTAGCTATAGGAGATTAATCTTTAACTTTGCCTTCTGGTTTATTATTGGATTTAAAGACTGTTATTTTGTGCCTTCTATCACGAGAAACATCATTTCAATTCTTGTTTGGACAAGGTTGGGTTTTCATTTATTATAAAGGACAAATGTTGCTCCATTTATTTGAATGATATGCTTTATGCTAGTGCACAATTGATTAATGGTCTTTATGTATTAAATCTTGATATGCCTGTCTATAACATAAATACTAAGAGGATTAAGAATAATGATTCTAATCCTACTGGTAGCGTTTATCGCGTACGCCCAAATTAACCCTCTCAAGTTAATAGCAATAAATATGTAGTAGCGTGAGTAGGGATCGATCCCACAGGGAAGTGAATACTTTTATGCTAAATCGTAAACAATTAAACGCAATAGATGTGTCTATTTCTAGTCACATCACCTACTTATCTCTGGCATTGTCGCTTGGGCCATATAACGAGAATCGCATATCAAAACTTCATAAGGATGTAGTATTAGATTCATTTGATTTTGAATCATATGAAACATGTGAATCTTGTTTAATGGGCAAGATGACTAAAGCCCCTTTCAAGGGACATGTTGAAAGGACAAATGATTTATTGAGTCTCATACATAGTAATGTATGTGGACCAATAAGCACACAAGCTAGAGGTGGTTTTCAATACTCCGTTACATTTACTGATGACTTCAGTAGATATGAGTATGTATACCTAATGAAACATAAACATGAAACCTTTGAAAAGTTCAAAGATTTCAAGAATGAAGTACAAAACCAACTTGACAAAAGTATCAAAATCCTCCGATCAGATCGAGGAGGAGAATACCTAAGCCAAGAGTTTCATGACTATCTAAAGGAGTGTGGGATAGTCCCACAACTCACACCTCCGTATACTCCACAATGGAATGGTGTATCCGAAAGGAGAAATCGAACTTTGTTGGACATGGTTCGATCAATGATGAGTCATGCAGGTCTTCCGACTTCTTTTTGGGGACATGCTTTAGAAACAGTAATATTTATACTGAATCGTGTTCCATCTAAATCAGTTGAAAAGACACCATATGAGATATGGACTAAGAAGCGTCCTAGTATGTCTTTTATGAATATTTGGGGTTGTGAGGCTTACATGAGACGTCACGCCTCCAATAAACTTGGACCCAAATCTGATAAGTGTTTATTTGTGGGGTATCCTAAGGAAACGAAAGGATACTATTTCTATTATCCCACCGAGAACAAAGTAGTTGTTGCTCGGACTGGTGTCTTTCTTGAAAGAGAATTTATTTCGAGAAGAACCAGTGGGAGACAAATAGAACTTAGTGAAGTTCAACCACAAGAAAACATTGAACATGATATTGAGATGGAAACAGAGCAGACACCACAAGTTGTTGTGGATGAAATGCCTGTTCAAGAGACACAAGCCCAGCGTAGGTCTGTAAGAGAACACCGTGAGCCACAGAGATATGGATTTCTTGTGACTCAACAATGTGACTTACTACTTATTGATGAGGATGAGCCGTCATCTTATCAAGAAGCTATAATGGGCCCTGATTCTGAGAAATGGCAAGAGGCCATGAAATCTGAGATGGAATCCATGTATGCAAACCAAGTATGGACTTTGGTTGACCTGCCTGAAGGGGTAAGACCCATAGGGTGCAAATGAAAAGACCAACATGGATGGTAATGTACAAACCTTTAAAGGTCGACTGGTTGCTAAAGGTTTCAAACAAATTCATGGTATTGACTATGATGAAACTTTTTCACCAGTTGCCATGGTTAAATCCATTAGGATCTTACTTGCAATAGCTGCATTTCATGATTATGAAATCTGGCAGATGGATGTCAAAACAACTTTCCTTAATCGAAATTTACTTGAGGATGTGTACATGACACAACCTGAGGGTTTTGTCGATCCAAAGGATGCTGGAAAGATATGCAAGCTACAACGATCCATTTATGGATTGAAGCAAGCTTCTCGGAGTTGGAATCTTCGTTTTGATGATGAAGTCAAAGAGTTTGGTTTCATCAAAAACGTAGATGAACCTTGTGTCTACAAGAAGGTCAGTGGGAGCATAATTATGTTCCTAGTATTGTATGTAGATGACATACTTCTCATTGGGAATGATATCCCTGCCTTACAATCTGTAAAGATTTGGCTAGGGAATTGCTTTTCTATGAAAGATTTGGGTGAAGCCACCTATGTATTAGGTATCAAGATCTATAGAGATAGATCAAGAAGATTACTTGGCCTAAGTCAAAATACATACATAGACAAAGTGCTAAAATGGTTTAGCATGCAAGAATCAAAGAAAGGATTCGTGCCTATGACACATGTGATACATCTCTCAAAGGATCAGTGTCCTTCAACACCAGATGAGAGACAACACATGAGTAAGATTCCATATGCGTCAGCTATTGGATCTATCATGTATGCCATGATATGTACTCGTCCCGATGTCTCGTATGCTCTGAGCATGACGAGCAGGTATCAGGTTGATCCAGGTGAATGTCACTGGATTGCTATCAAGAAATCCTGAAGTACTTGAGAAGAACTAAGGATACATTCTTGATTTATGGAGGTGAGGAAGAGCTCAATGTAATGGGTTACACTGATGCAAGCTTCCAAACGACAAAGATGATTTCCGATCGCAATCAGGATATGTGTTTTGCCTAAATGGAGTTGCTGTGAGCTGGAAGAGTTCAAAGCAAGAGACAGTAGCCGATTCTACAACTGAAGCTGAATACATTGCTGCCTCAGATGCAGCAAAGGAAGCTGTTTGGATCAAGAAGTTCATTTCTGAACTTGGGGTGATGCCTAGCATACTAGATCCGATTGAACTCTATTGTGAAAACAATGGAGCCATCGCATTGGCTAAGGAACCTAGATCTCACCAAAGATCCAAGCACATACTTCGGCGCTTTCATTTCATTCGAGAAATCGTTGAAAGAGGAGATGTAAAAATATGCAAAGTACCAACTGATGATAATGTATCTGACCCACTGACGAAGCCACTGTCACAGCAGAAGCATGATCGTCATACTAGATCTCTAGGCATTAAGTATATGTCTGATTGGTCTTAGTGCAAGTGGGAGATTTGTTGGGATTTGCCCTAAGACAACTCATTAGATGATTGTTTATGATATATAATGTATTATGGTTTTATTAATGGCAATTCATTATTATATATTAATCGAGTAACTGTGTATTATGAAATAATATATAAGTTAATGTCCTTAGAATAATATTGTATCGTTCTTAAAGATTGTCCCTAGTCAAGTATTATCATGAATCGGGATAATGATAATGCATTGAGACTAGTATGTTTTGATTGATGAAGTTCATAGATATGAGATATCAAATCAACACATGGGTACATGTTTGAGAACACTGTACTGGACAGACCCACCGTGAGAATGCTACATGGATAGTTATATGAGTGTCATAAGCAATTCTCATAGTGATAATATTGTATGTAATCCTTACGACTTGAGATCATCTGAGATCCCAACATAGGGAGTTATGTATCTTGATATTGTCAAATGTTACCTGTAACAGGGTAAACTATAAAGACAACTATTGGATATACTACGAATTATGTAGAGGGATGTTGATTGATCAAGATAGGATTTGTCCCTCCTATATAACATGAGAAGTGTTTGGGCCCTTGATCAAGTGAGACTAAAATGCATGGCCATGCTCGAATGAGTCGATATGTGATATCAAGCTTATTCATTTATTCTAGTTCTACTTGGGGATCAAGAAATAAAAGATTGAATATACGAGTATGACTATTCCATGACTCGTGTTCAATCTAAACACATTGGACAAATGGATTAAGTTACATGTTGATATTATCACAGTCCATAGGTTATGTCGAGTCAATGACATTCTTGTAATTTGGGTAGCCTTGATGTGGTGCTAGATACCGCTCATTGCTTGTGACATAAATTTAGATTTTATGTCGCTGCCAATATTGCAAGATCCTATCGGGTCGCACAAAAGATTAAATCAATAAAGGGAGATAAAATTCATTGGATGAATTAATTAATCAAGAAGAGTCTTAATTACAAATATTAGATATATGGATTTTAATTAAGATATTAAGTTTGGGCCAATAAGGCTTTTTGAAAGCCTTTAATTAAATCTAATATAAGATAATAAGCTAACAAGGTTTTGGATGAAGAGTTAATTATTTTCAATAACCTAGTAGCCACCAAAAGCTCCCGGCCGCCACTCTCAACCTCACGGCCGCCGCCGTCGTGAATAGTGTGGTTTTACTGCCGTCGTTGATCGGTTTTGAACCGTGAGTTTTGTTTCGGTTTAAGAACGAGTCTAGCAACTTGTTCTTGAACGCCCTTTTGGATTTGATCATGTGGATACCGTAGAGACAAAGGTGCAAATCTTTGTTCGTGACTCGTGGTGTTGCAACGAGGAATCTGCTTCAAACACGCTACAAGGGTATGATTCTATTTCATCTCGATATGATCACTTTGTATAGGTCCATGGTAGGAATCCAGTTTTATTTTACACTGCGTATTGTTTGATTGGGTTCCTGACATAAGAGTGGTACTCTTTACATGACAGCAGGAGCACGATGTTCAATTGCAGTTGTCGCAGACACAGAAATTCTCACTCTGTGGCACCAGAGACTTGGCCACATGAGTGAAAAAGGAATGAATGTTATGCACTCAAAGGGGAAACTACCAAGTCTTCAGTCATTGACATGTGTGAAGGTTGTACTTTTGGAAAGCAGAAAAGAGTTGGTTTTCAGACAAGTACCAGAACCCCAAAGAAGGAGAAACTTGAACTAGTTCACGTTGATGTTTGGGGACCAACGACTGTCTCATCCATTAGTGGAAAATACTACTTCGTGACTTTCATTGATGATCACTCTAGAAAAGTATGGGCTTACTTTCTGAAATATAAGTCAGAAGTATTTGAGGCTTTCAAGATTTGGAAAGCGATGGTTGAAAATGAGACAGGGTTGAAGATAAAGAAGCTCAGAACCGACAATGATGGTGAATATGAAGACACCAGATTCAAGAAGTTTTGTTATGATCATGGGATTAGAATGGAGAGAACCGTATCTGGTACGCCTCAACACAATGGTGTGGCGGAGCGTATGAACCAGACGTTGACAGAACGAGCCAGAAGTATGCCGGCATAATCAAGCATGACAAAGCAGTTAAAGATTGAAGCTTGATGTTAGAATTGAGGATAACTTTCGAAAATTTGAAGAAAAATTGAAGGATTTATGATGGATTGGGAAAGATTTGAGGAAAATTGGGGAATTTGGGGGAGGGTTTCGATTTTAGTGTGCGTATTGTGTGAAAAAGTGTGGAATCTGATTAAAAAAACAAAATTTGTGACCTCGCGATCGATCGTGGATCTTTGCCGATCGATCGCGAGAGTTTTCTGGAATGGCGCGATCGATCGCCGTGTTTATGCCGATCGATCGCGCCATTGAATTTTTTTCTTCTATGGACTTGGCGATCGATCGCCAAAACACACTGCCCGAATCATTTTTTTTTAAATCAACACTTTTTCTCTCGGGATTCGTTCTTCTCCACCCACTTTGCAAAATTGACACATGGAGTCAATCCTTGGAACAAATTTGCAAATAAAACAAACACTAACTAAAAATTTAAAACGAAGAAAATGGAGAAAAATGGTGTTCTTAATTTATAGTCCCAAGCTGGACTTATTACCAAATCGCTTTAAGAAGCAAAATGCACAATAGTAGGCGGACTGAAATCATCTCCATGATAGTGCTCCAGCCGCTGTCCATTGACTGTGAAGGTGCCTTTTGTTGGATCATTGATCTCAATCACTCCAGATGGAAATACTCTTGTGATAGTGAATGGTCCTTGCCATCAAGACTTCAACTTATCTGGAAAGAGTCTCGATCTGGAGTTAAAAAGTAAGACCAAATCTTCTTCTTTCAAATCACGCTGGCTGAGCTTAGCATCATGCCACTTTTTTGTTTTGTCTTTATAGATCTTGGCATTCTCATAAGCTTGGTTTCTGAACTCATCCATTTCATTTAAGTGTAGAAGACGTTTATCACCTGCAGCAGTTAAATCAAAATTCAGATTCTTTATTGCCCAAAATGCCTTGTGTTCTAGTTCGACAGGAAGATGACATGCTTTTCCGAAAACTAACCTATATGGTGTAGTACCAATAAGTGTTTTAAATGCAGTCAATATGCCCATAAATCATCATCTAACCTCAAGGACCAATCTTTTCTAGACGTATTGACCGATTTTTCCAAAATCCGTTTCACTTCTCTATTAGAAACTTCTACTTGTCCGCATGTTTGTGGGTGGTAAGGTGTTGCAACCTTGTGTGTGACACCATATTTGCTCAAAAGTTTTTCAAAGAGTTTATTTCAAAAGTGTGACCCACCGTCACTAATGATTGCTCGAGGAGTGCCAAATTGAGTAAACATGTTCTTTTCCAAAAAAATTACCACCACTCTAGCATCATTAGTGCGTGAAGCTTCAGCTTCAACCCACTTTGAAACGTAGTCCACAACGACAAGTATGTAATAATTAGAACATGAAATTGAAAATGGTCCCATAAAGTCTATGCCTCAAACATCAAATAAATCACATTCAAGCATATTGTTTAAATGCATTTCATGTGTGATGTCCGGGAATTAATGGTGTTAATCCCGGTGTAGTATTAATCCTGGATGGATTTTTAATTGTGGCAATTAGGAATTAATTGCGGTTCGGCATCTTCCGAGGTTGGTAAATCGGGCCTTCTGGGCTCGTCTAATTGATTAGTTGGGATCGTTGGATCCCGAGGTTGAGATCGTATTCTCATTCCGGTGAAAACCTGCGAGTTGGGTTTTTAGTGTGACTCAGAATTTCGGGTGCTGTGTGTGGGCACCGGTAGGGGGTTTTTGAGTTAGAGAGAGAGTTTTTGAAAACAGATGATTTTTAATGAATTATGATGTATTTGTGGGGCTATTAGTATTTCGGGGTATTTTTGCTATAAATACCAATTGAACCCGGGATTTTAATTATCGGAGTCATTTTTCCTCACCTCTCTCTCTCTCCTCGCGCCCGCAGCCCCCTTTCCCGATCCCCTTTACCCCCGCGCACAAAAGGCCACCGCCCGCCGCCGTCCGGCCGCCGTTCGGCGCGTCCGACCCGCCGCCGTGTTCGTCTCTTCCAGGCGGTTCTATCCATACCAACAATTTGAAGTTTGGTCGAGAATCGAGCTCGGATTTGCCAGAAAAGCGTAGGGTTCAAAAACTGGATTTCATCCGATTTTGGGGCGCGATTTTGGTATGTTTTTGGTGCGATTTTTCTGATGTTTTTGGGGCGTTTTTAAGCTGGTTTTGAGTCGATTATTTCAGCCTTTTTGGTTCGAAATTATTGGTTAAGTTTGGTTCGAATTTTCAGCTCGATTTCGTGGGTTAGGGTTCGAAATTTGGGGGTTTCGCTTGTGGGGCGATTATTGTTGTTGGTAATTGATTAATTCATGTTGTAGATGCATTATGATGCTTGATTGTGTTCGAATTCGAAGAATTGTAAGGGTTCGAATTTAAGGGCTTGTTTGGGTTCGAATTTAAGGGTATTGAATTCGAAAATTGGGGGTTTTTGGCAAGGAGTGTTGATTCTTGCTTGGATAGCTTAATTCATGTTTTAAATGAATTATGGTGATTATTTGGGTTTGATTTGTGTTGTTGGGGTTCAAATTTAGGGGTGGTCCTTGAGCAATTTTCGATATTGTCTCATTCGATTTCCCTCCCTGTATATGCCCTGCCCCGGGTCTTTTAAATGGTAAATTGTTGTGGATTGACAATATGTTGAGGGTTATGGGTGTGCTTGAGCATGGATTGCATGTTCGTAATTAATTGTGAATTATTTATCGTGTTAGCACATCGTTCCTCGGAGCAT
The DNA here is from genome assembly GCA_907163345.1 of Haberlea rhodopensis. Classification (NCBI taxonomy): domain Eukaryota; kingdom Viridiplantae; phylum Streptophyta; class Magnoliopsida; order Lamiales; family Gesneriaceae; genus Haberlea; species Haberlea rhodopensis. The sequence goes on along the minus strand of CAJQUN010001084.1, from coordinate 72,950 downwards.
GGAACTCGAGCAAGGTTTGGCTCGGACTTCGGAAATTAAGGTACGTGGGACGTACGAGCATAGCCTATTATAGTATTGCAACTGTAATATGCATGGTTTGTGATAATGGTATTAAATGGGCATTGGAATACATGGTGTATGGTAATTGTATTATATGGACATTACAATATCTGGCAGGTGGTCTGGCATGTGGTAATTACATTGGATAAATATTGAGATGCATGGTGCACTATATTTACTTCAAATGGATAATGATATGCATGGTAAACGGTCTTTGCCTTCAATGGATATATATATATATATATTGGGAATCATACAGTGCCGCCTTCGAGCGAGCAATGATTCGGGATGCGGTCGCCATTGGGCGACCATCGGTTATGACGCCGCTATTGTTGAGCGTGCGCGAGGTTTAGTATGCCGCTATTGTGGAGCGAGCAATGAAATAAGAACATGGAATTGTTGGTTAGATATATGCGATATCTATAGTCTTTTACATTATGTTCTTATCCCTTTGATTATGGAACTGGTATAATAGAACGGTATTAGTTAATCTATGTGACGATTAACTGGCTTTGGGAATTTGATGAGTTTGGTTATTTTGAGAACAGGGACAATACAGGGGGATCCCGGATGAGGGTATTGCCATCCAGGGAGTATCATTTAAATTATGGCATTTACATTCTGTAAATTATGAATTGCAATATTATTATTTTGTGATTGGTGGTATTGGTATGCTCACCCCGTGTGGGGGCTGTCTCTGTTGGGGCAGGTAACACAGGTGTAGCGGCTTTGGAGTCGAGCTCGGGCTTTTGGTTAGAGGTACTTCCAGGATCGAGGTACCAGAGCTGGCTGGATGGACGCTCAGATCCAGTGTTGAGATCGAGTTGTGCTTGGAAGGTGCTTCCAGGATAGAAGTACCAGTAGCGGTATCCGGTATAGTGTTTTATGCATCAAATACACGTTTATTCATTGAGTACACCTTACGTGTATATGGGATGTATAAATGGGCTATGGCCTCTTTCTGTTCATTATGGTTGCATGCAATTAATTATGGAAATTGCTAAATGAACTAAGAGCATATTAGTGTATTATGTGGGTGCATGTTATGTGAATAATAATGGTAGGGGGAATTTGAATATTGGGAATTGAATGCAAGAAATTTCTGGGTAGCATACGGTGTTGCACTTGCATAGGGTTTTTCCCCTGATGGTATGATTATATGCACTCATGGTATGGCTTAATGCACTAATTACGGGTTAAGGGCACGGGGGTCCTTACATTAGTGGTATCAGAGCAGTGGTTAGCTCTTTGGGGCTGTTGAGGGCCTAGGAACATGTTATTGGGAATGAGAAGCACATACTTATGCATGATTGCTTATGTGCGTTTATGATATGTGTTCATCATTGGCATATGTGTTGCTAACCATGGTGGTTGCAGGGTCTTATGAGACATGGACTATGCATTACGGTTGCATAGGTATACATCGGAGTGATGATTTTAATGCTTTGCCGCTACATGTTGGAGCGAGGTGCATTAAAATACACTCATGGCGATGTTTATGGGAATACGGATTATGCATTACGGTTGCATGCACGTCGAAGCGATGATGCCGCTGTCGTGTCGAAGCGATGGTAAATGCCGCTGTCACGTCGAAGCGATGATGCCGCTGTCGTGCCGAAACAATTATTGAAATACGGGTTATGCATTACGGTTGCATGCATGGCGTAGCGATATGAATACTTGCCGCTGTCGTATTATAGCGATGAAGAATATTTGCCGCAAATATGTCGAAGCGAAGGAAAATGCCGCTGTCATATTATTATTGCGAGGGATATTATGCCGCTAATACGTCGAAGCGAAGGGTATTTCCGCTGTCATGCCGGAATGATGGTAAATGCCGCTGTCGTGTCGAAGCGATGGTAAATGCCGCTGTCACGTCGAAGCGATGGTACCACCGTCATGTCGAAACGATGATGCCGCTGTCGTGTCGAAGCGATGATACATGCCGCTGTCACGTCGAAGCGATGATGCCGTTGTCATGACGTAGCAATGTGATCGGGAACAAGTACTACATGAGTGTGAGTACCTCTTGAGTCCGCGATTAGCCGGGTATTTTGTTGGCGATGGTTACGCCGGGTATTTTGTTGGCGATGGTTACGCCGGGTATTTTATTGGCGATGGTTACGCCGGGTATTTTCTTGGCGATGGTTACGCCGGGTATTTTCTTGGCGATGGTTACGCCGGGTATTTTGTTGGCGATGGTTACGCCGGGTATTTTGTTGGCGATGGTTACGCCGGGTATTTTGTTGGCGATGGTTACGCCGGGTATTTTATTGGCGACGGTTACGCCGGGTATTCTATTGGCGATGGTTTATACCGCCGGATATCTATAGCGACATTTTATGCCGCTGACTCCATGGCGAGGGATCATGCCGCTGATTCGATAGCGATGGGTTATACCGCTATGTGTGTAGCACTGGATTATGCCGCCTACGAGCGATGGGTGCTGCTTATGTACCGCTGGTGGACGATGGATACAGGTATTCCGCTATCTCGATAGCGATGAGGTATGGCATATTACTTTTGTTATCAGTATGGTGATTATGGTGTATTATTATTTACCGTCATGTGTTTGACGATGAGATTATGGATGTCGTGTATCGACAGGTACCGTCATATGTTCGACGATGTTATTTGGGATAACTATGTGGACGCTTGGCGTCATTTTGGTGATTTATACATTCATGTTTATGTATATGGTTGTATGGTTTGAGTGCCGATGGTGGGCACATGGTAGGGTCTGGGTATTTAGTTGACGAGACCTTTTGCCGAGCAGGTTTGCTCGATGGATCATTGATGCATTGTACCGGTGAGAGTACGCATCGTATTATGGAGGTATATTATTGACGAGCAATGATACCCTTAGGTATGCTCGCTGGGATGGCTAAGGCCAAGTGAATGGTGGTAAGAGTAGTCATTGAGGAAACTACTCGCTTGTTATTGTGATGAGGAGTAAACATGGTTACACCCACCCTAAGGGCGTGGAAGAAGTCCTAATGGATTAGGATTGCATGATAATTGAGCGTGGACGCCGGGTTGTCCAGTGTGCTTTGGTGTTTTAGAGATATGTTGGGCAATGACCCACAACTCTAATGGTTTGGGCGGTATGGTATACCGGGATGGAATGTGTGTCGCGTTAATAGGTTGGTATAAGCCTATGGGACCAGCGAATCACTAGCCAGGTATTGTTGCAGTGCTTTAGTGTGCTTGTGGTAGCTATTATAATGCTCGTTGGATTCGAGTTTGGTGAATCGTATGGTGATACGATGAGGGTTATGGTAGACTCTTGTAGTCTCTATGTGGCATGGTGTTTGAGGTAGGGAATACCTCACGGGGACGTTATACGTCATTGTTTTGAGGGACTTGTGCTGGGACAGCTCAAGTTTGTTGGTATTACCAATGTGAGTGTCAACAAGTCGTGGTTAGCTCTAGTTGAGCATCCTTGCATATGGCATGCAATGGGAGTCACAATGGTTTGTGAGATATAGTTAGTGGGGTGACACTACTATATTGATTTTTTTATCTCTTGGAGAGATTTGGATTGTACTGTCTTGGAGACAGCTTGCATCGGTCGTGGTTTGATTGTAAGTCAGCCATGGTAAGCATTACTGATGTTGGACCGAGTAATGGATTTCTTACCTCGGTGAGACGTTTGAGGAGACGTCTTCGGGGAGATGCTCGATTTTGGAGTACTATGGTATTAGTACAGAGCATCGTTGGAAGGTGTATACATGGCGTATACGGATTTTTGGATCGGGTAATGGTAGTATTGATGCACTACTCTAACCAATTGTATATTTCTGGGTTCCGGGATATGTTTTGGTATTAATATACCAGGTTTTCCGAACGGTAATTCGAGGATTGGAGGATCATGGATTCATGACTTCTTCCTTGAGAGGAAGACGGTATTGTGATTCCTACCGGTTGAATCTTTTGGGGAGATTCGTTATTTTGGTTCGTGTGGTGGTGATGTTGAAATCACACCCTTTGGTTTTGGTTTGTCAACCATTATTCTCCGTGGGGCGAGAATAATCGGGGTTTGACCGTTGGTTTTGGGATTTGGGTGTGATTGGAGACACCCGAGTCTATTGCATTGCGTATGCATGTTGTGTGGTGTATGGGCATGTATGCCGTGTGTGTATACGAATGCCAACCTTATTTCGTTCATTGTGGAACGCCGAGTGTGTATAATTGGTTTAGTGGATCTCCGGTGTGAGATTGTGGAACCTCGAGATCGGTAATCTCGATGGCACGATGCATTCTAATGAATGATCGTGAGGGTTGTTTGATTCCCCGAGGAGGGATCGACGTGATTTGGAATCATGGTGGTTCTTGTTGGATAATTCGATAGCCTTCCTATTTTAGGATTGTTAGATCCAAGGATAGATGAGGGATGGCCGAGATTCGGATTTGTTTAGTGTCATGGTTGACACTTGTGTAGGAATGCAATTGGTTGCCTTCCATGTCCCCTATGGAACTTGAGACTTGGTGGAGTCTTGATGGTGTGTCGGGACCAAGATATGAATTCTTGGAACACACCGGTGTAAACATCCTCGGTGATGTATTTTTGTGTGGATCAGTGACCGTGGGTAACCCGGTCCGGGTTGCAAGTGGTGCAACTACTCCTTTGGAGGAGATGGGCTGGGAAGCGAAAACTGGTTTTTCTGTGAGTATACTGTTGTATACTAGTGGTCCCCACCATGACGATATGTGTCATGCATCGTGGGAAGGTGGTGAATATCACGGGATGATGTCTATGTCAGAACTAATGGTGATTTGGTTGGGTTGCAGTTTTGGTGGACTGACTTGTGGGACGATTCACGTCGAGGTATGTTGTTATCTTTCGGGTTTGTATTGGTTTTGGCGTTGCGCTATTTTGGGGCTTGGTGCGAGACTGGTATTCTCGCAGTTGTTAATTCGATTCTAAGGTGATTCAGAATCAGGGTCTTGGCTTTGTTTTGTTGGTGTAGTCCTGGTGTTACGAGGAGTACACCGGTGCAATTTCGAGGACGAAATTTTATTAGTAGGGGATAATTGTGATGTCCGGGAATTAATGGTGTTAATCCCGGTGTAGTATTAATCCTGGATGGATTTTTAATTGTGGCAATTAGGAATTAATTGCGGTTCGGCATCTTCCGAGGTTGGTAAATCGGGCCTTCTGGGCTCGTCTAATTGATTAGTTGGGATCGTTGGATCCCGAGGTTGAGATCGTATTCTCATTCCGGTGAAAACCTGCGAGTTGGGTTTTTAGTGTGACTCAGAATTTCGGGTGCTGTGTGTGGGCACCGGTAGGGGGTTTTTGAGTTAGAGAGAGAGTTTTTGAAAACAGATGATTTTTAATGAATTATGATGTATTTGTGGGGCTATTAGTATTTCGGGGTATTTTTGCTATAAATACCAATTGAACCCGGGATTTTAATTATCGGAGTCATTTTTCCTCACCTCTCTCTCTCTCCTCGCGCCCGCAGCCCCCTTTCCCGATCCCCTTTACCCCCGCGCACAAAAGGCCACCGCCCGCCGCCGTCCGGCCGCCGTTCGGCGCGTCCGACCCGCCGCCGTGTTCGTCTCTTCCAGGCGGTTCTATCCATACCAACAATTTGAAGTTTGGTCGAGAATCGAGCTCGGATTTGCCAGAAAAGCGTAGGGTTCAAAAACTGGATTTCATCCGATTTTGGGGCGCGATTTTGGTATGTTTTTGGTGCGATTTTTCTGATGTTTTTGGGGCGTTTTTAAGCTGGTTTTGAGTCGATTATTTCAGCCTTTTTGGTTCGAAATTATTGGTTAAGTTTGGTTCGAATTTTCAGCTCGATTTCGTGGGTTAGGGTTCGAAATTTGGGGGTTTCGCTTGTGGGGCGATTATTGTTGTTGGTAATTGATTAATTCATGTTGTAGATGCATTATGATGCTTGATTGTGTTCGAATTCGAAGAATTGTAAGGGTTCGAATTTAAGGGCTTGTTTGGGTTCGAATTTAAGGGTATTGAATTCGAAAATTGGGGGTTTTTGGCAAGGAGTGTTGATTCTTGCTTGGATAGCTTAATTCATGTTTTAAATGAATTATGGTGATTATTTGGGTTTGATTTGTGTTGTTGGGGTTCAAATTTAGGGGTGGTCCTTGAGCAATTTTCGATATTGTCTCATTCGATTTCCCTCCCTGTATATGCCCTGCCCCGGGTCTTTTAAATGGTAAATTGTTGTGGATTGACAATATGTTGAGGGTTATGGGTGTGCTTGAGCATGGATTGCATGTTCGTAATTAATTGTGAATTATTTATCGTGTTAGCACATCGTTCCTCGGAGCATGGAACTCGAGCAAGGTTTGGCTCGGACTTCGGAAATTAAGGTACGTGGGACGTACGAGCATAGCCTATTATAGTATTGCAACTGTAATATGCATGGTTTGTGATAATGGTATTAAATGGGCATTGGAATACATGGTGTATGGTAATTGTATTATATGGACATTACAATATCTGGCAGGTGGTCTGGCATGTGGTAATTACATTGGATAAATATTGAGATGCATGGTGCACTATATTTACTTCAAATGGATAATGATATGCATGGTAAACGGTCTTTGCCTTCAATGGATATATATATATATATATTGGGAATCATACAGTGCCGCCTTCGAGCGAGCAATGATTCGGGATGCGGTCGCCATTGGGCGACCATCGGTTATGACGCCGCTATTGTTGAGCGTGCGCGAGGTTTAGTATGCCGCTATTGTGGAGCGAGCAATGAAATAAGAACATGGAATTGTTGGTTAGATATATGCGATATCTATAGTCTTTTACATTATGTTCTTATCCCTTTGATTATGGAACTGGTATAATAGAACGGTATTAGTTAATCTATGTGACGATTAACTGGCTTTGGGAATTTGATGAGTTTGGTTATTTTGAGAACAGGGACAATACAGGGGGATCCCGGATGAGGGTATTGCCATCCAGGGAGTATCATTTAAATTATGGCATTTACATTCTGTAAATTATGAATTGCAATATTATTATTTTGTGATTGGTGGTATTGGTATGCTCACCCCGTGTGGGGGCTGTCTCTGTTGGGGCAGGTAACACAGGTGTAGCGGCTTTGGAGTCGAGCTCGGGCTTTTGGTTAGAGGTACTTCCAGGATCGAGGTACCAGAGCTGGCTGGATGGACGCTCAGATCCAGTGTTGAGATCGAGTTGTGCTTGGAAGGTGCTTCCAGGATAGAAGTACCAGTAGCGGTATCCGGTATAGTGTTTTATGCATCAAATACACGTTTATTCATTGAGTACACCTTACGTGTATATGGGATGTATAAATGGGCTATGGCCTCTTTCTGTTCATTATGGTTGCATGCAATTAATTATGGAAATTGCTAAATGAACTAAGAGCATATTAGTGTATTATGTGGGTGCATGTTATGTGAATAATAATGGTAGGGGGAATTTGAATATTGGGAATTGAATGCAAGAAATTTCTGGGTAGCATACGGTGTTGCACTTGCATAGGGTTTTTCCCCTGATGGTATGATTATATGCACTCATGGTATGGCTTAATGCACTAATTACGGGTTAAGGGCACGGGGGTCCTTACATCATGTCTCCTAGAAATGTTACCCGTTCTTTGACATTTATCAAAAGTGGACACATACCTGTATGCATCTTTAAATAAGGTAGGCCAGTAAAAACCCGATTCAAGTACCTTGGCAACAGTTTTTGTTGGACCCATGTGTCCCCCTACCTCTCGGTCATGACAATGGCTCATAATAGATGCCATATCCTCCTCTGGTACACACCACCTAATCATGTTGTCTGCACAAACCTTAAACAACAATGGTTCCTCCCACATGTAGTGTTTAACATCAGATAAGAACTTCTTTTGATAAAAGGTCATTTGTGGAAGGATACCACTAACCAGATAATTTGCAAAATCGGCATACCACGGTAGTGCAAGAACTTGAAAAAGCTGTTCATCAGGAAATTTTTCATTGATTTCTTCCAGTTCATTATCATGTTTCTCAATCTCATTATCAATCCTAGATAAATGATCGGCTATTACGTTCTCTACGCCCCTCTTATCTTTAATTTCTAAGTCAAATTCTTGCAATAAGAGAATCCATCGGATTAAACGTGGTTTAGCGTCTTTTTTAGCAAGAAGATATTTAAGTGCCGAGTGATCAATGTACACAATTACTTTTGATAGACAGAGATAAGCATGAAATTTATCAAACGCAAATACTACTGCTAGAAGTTCTTTCTCAGTGGTGGCATAGTTTTGTTGTGCCTCATTTAAAGTTCTACTAGCATAGTAAATAGTATGAAATACCTTATTCCGTCTTTTTCCCAATACTGCTCCGACATCTGTGTCACTAGCATCACACATCAACTCAAATGGCATATCCCAATCCGGTGCTACCAACTCAGGTGCTGTTATTAACTTCTCCTTCAATGTCTCGAATGCCTGCACACAATCAGGATTAAAATCAAAAGGTGCATCTTTAGTCAATAAATGAGAGAGTGGTTTTGAAATTTTTGAAAAATCTTTAATAAATCTCCTATAAAAGCCCGCATGACCTAGGAAGCTTCGAACCCCCTTCACTGATACTGGTGGAGGTAGTTCCTGTATTACTTGAATCTTTGCTCGGTCCACTTCCATACCCTTGTGGGATATTTTGTGTTCCAAGACTATTCCTTCTTGTACCATGAAGTGACATTTCTCCCAATTTAGTATCAAATTCGCATCTTCACACCTTGTTAGTACTAAGTCAAGATTATTTAAGCGAGAATCAAAAGAATCCCCAAAGACAGAAAAGTCATCCATAAAGACCTCTAAGAATTTTTCAACCATATCATGAAAAATAGACATCATACATCTTTGAAATTTGCAGGCGCATTACACAATCCAAATGGCATTCTCCTAAATGCAAATGTACCATAAAGACAAGTGAAGGTAGTCTTCTCTTGGTACTCAGGTGCAATAGCTATTTGATTATACCCAGAATAGCCATCTAGAAAACAATAGAAATCATACCCTGCCAGACGCTCTATCATTTGGTCAATGAATGGGAGGGGAAAATGGTCTTTACGGGTGGCGTCATTTAACTTTCTATAATCAATGCGACGCGCCAACCTGTGACTGTTCTAGTAGGGATCAATTCATTGTTCTCATTTTTAACTACAGTCATACCTCCTTTCTTGGGTACACATTGCACAGGACTGACCCATGCACTATCAGAAATGGGATAGATAATACCTGAATCCAGAAGTTTGATGACCTCAGCTTTTACCACTTCTTGCATCTTTGGGTTTAACCGGCGTTGTGGTTGTACCACGGGTTTGTAAGCATCCTCCATCATGATCTTATGAATACATGTTGATGGGCTTATCCCTCTTATGTCCGCTACTTTCCATCCGAATGCTTTCTTATGCTCCCTCAAAATCCTAAGTAGTTTGTCTTCGTTTATACCTGTTAAAGATGAAGAGACAATTACAGGCAATGACTCATTAAAATCTAAATAAACATACTTGAGATGAGGAGTGAGGGTTTTGAGTTCAAGAGTTGGTGGTTCTTCAATGGAGGGCTTTTGTGGCTTCATGTCCCTTTCTCCCAACACGCCTAAGTTGTTCTTCACATGCCTATTATGGGGAACATCGGCTTTTAAATAAGCGACAGTCTCTTTCAACTCGACAGTCTCGTCCAGCTCTTCAATGTCATCTACCAAGCATGCTTCCAATTCATCCTTGCGTATTCCCTTAACATATTAGCAGACAACACATCAATCATATCAACACTAAAACACATATGCTCATCATGTGGGTGTTTTAAAGCTTTAAAAACGTTGAAAGTGACTTGATCCTCCCCTACACGGAGGATCAACTTCCCTTGTTGGACATCTATAAGTGCATTTCCAGTAGCGAGGAATGGTCTTCCCAAGATCAGTGGTGTGTCACCTACCTATCTGCCAATTGTAAAGAAACCATGGTCGGTTTTGGCTCACCAAGCCCCAACTTCCTGAAAATTGACAAAGGCATAAGATTAATACTTGCACCTAAATCACATAAAGATTTTGTAAATGAAATAGACCCAATTGTGCAAGGTATAGAAAAACTCCCTGGATCTTTCAACTTAGGAGGCAGTTTGTTTTGGACAACTGCAGAACACTCCTCAGTTAACTTAATTATCTCATGCTCACCCAATTTCCTCTTATTCGACAGAATATCTTTCAAAAACTTAGCGTAACTAGGCATTTGAAGTAAAGCATCAGCAAATGGAATATTTATTTGTAGTTTCTTAAAAATTTCTAAGAATTTAGCAAAACTAGCATCTACCTTTACCCTTTTTAATGCAGCATGAAATGGGAGAGGGATTTGTACCTTCTTGGGTGGTGCGATAGGTGTAGTGGTAGTAGTAGACTTACCATTTTCACTTGTCTGAATGTCATTCTCACCTTCCAACTCAACTTCGTGCTCATCATCCCGAACTTCAGTCTGTGATCCAATTTCTTTTCCACTCCTCAATGAGATTGCCTTGGCTTGCTCTCGGGGGTTCTTTTTCGTATCACTCGGTAGGCTTCCTGGTGCTCTTCCCGCTAACATATTTGTCATTTGCCCCATTTGAGTTTCCAAGTTCTTAGTTGATGCATCTTGATTTTGCATCCTATTCTCCGTCATCGTCATGAACTTAGTTAGAAATTCTTCCATACTCGGCTTTGGTGGATAACCCGGTGGAGGTTGTGGATTCAAGACATTCTTTTGGTTGGACCAAGAGAAGTTCGGATGATTCCTCCACGGTTGGTTATAGTTGTTGGAGTATGAGTTACCCTGTGGTGGTCTATTTCATACAAATTTTTCATGTTCATTAGATTGCATAAAAGGATTACCTGCCTGACATTCCGTGCTCGGATGGTCGCCTCCACATAAATCGCACATGATAACTTGAGCTTGCATGTTTGGAGATGTGAGCATTTGGGTCATCAGTGGCCGCTCCCCCAAACATTACAGATTGTTGAATCATCTGGATTATGGCAGGCTTAATCTTGAAGTTATTAGCCTGAATCCTTGGTCTAGTGATGCTCGATAAGTTACCTCAGAAAGAGGGTTGTGCGTAGTCCATTAGTGATCGTGTAATTTGCAGTTCCTCGTTGTTTCCAGTACCATTCCCTCCTTGATTATTCTCAGCCATTGCTCGTGTCTCTCTCAATTTCCGATGATAAGTTCTTTCAATTTCGGAATCAAACGGCTCGAGTGTCGGTCGATCACTCCTTAGCATGCACTAGGGAGTGATATCCTGGAAAAAAAAAACACCAACAAAAAGAAAGAGTGTAATAATAGTACAAAAATCAAATGAAATAAAACTGCAAAACGAAAAATGGCTAAATTACAGTAACTAATCAAGTATGATATTACTTAAACTAATCACCGGCAACGGCGTCAAAAACTTGATCGCTTTTATTTTAAAAAGTTATTTCCAATGTAATTCTATACCGCAAGTGTACGGTGTCAAGTTTTAGTATAATGAAATTAGAAGTACCAGTGTCGAACCCACAGGGATTAGAAAATAAGTACCACGTTCGATTAGAATTACTATATTTAACCTACGATTATGGAATGATCATCAAACTAAATTGACTTAAACACAAAAATTAACCTAAACAGCAGCGATGGATAATTGAAGAAATATTATAAACGAATTATCAAGACGTCGGTTCACCCATGTAATCCCCCAAAAGTTGTCTATTAATTAAGATTCAAAATTATATGTTCTAGGGTGACGAGTTTTCCTATTTCATTTGTTATACCTTGGTCCGGTTTTAACAAGTCTAGCATTAATCTACAATAAACCACTCCCGTGTCTTTATTGAATGATTAATAACGAAAAACATTTTGTGAAAACTAGTGTCATGCCTCGATATGATGTATACGTGTTGGCTATGATTTGGTGTAATTACGTATTAAGTACGGTATGCTGTTGACTCGAGTTCGGGTGGAACCGAGTATGATATGAATATGAATTTTCATTATATTCTGAAATGGCACCAATTGGAAAGCAATACTTGACTTGGTATAATATATCATTGACATATGAGAAGTATAGTAGAAATGGGGACTAGTAGAGGGGGTGACTTGTTGTTCATTAAGACATCAACTTGTACTGTAATACAAATCTACATGGTTGTGAATTATGTAGTAATAAACTTTGCATAGCAAGTGAACATGAATTTGAGAGGAGTTACATTTACATTTGAGTTGAATTTGGTGAGTTTGGTGAGTATATAAAGCATAGTTTCAGATTTGAAACACATAATCCACCAAAACACACCTACAAATCTCTACACAAGCACCTCTCCAAACCCTTGGTGGTTCTTGCCTCTTTTGCTTGGATTTCACTTGGTAATCAAGCTAGAAAGTTGAGAGAAGTGATTTCATATCTTCTTGGTAAGAATTTCATAGCATATGATGTATTTGTACTTAGTTGATGGAAACTTGAAGCATGGTCATTATTCTTCTATGACTTGAATTGAAACTTGTTATCATATAAAGGAATGATTGGAACTATGCTAGAAAGATGTTTATATGATGCTAGGTAATGTGGTGAACAAAGTTTCATGGTTGGAATTGAGTTGTAGAAGGAGAACCATGAAGATAAGCTCAAAATCGCCAAGTTCTGAAATGTTCAGACCTCGGCGATCGATCGCGAGCCTTATGGCGATCGATCGCCAAAGACAGAGTAAAAATAAGGCGGTGAAAACATATGGCGATCGATCGGTGAAAATGTGGCGATCGATCGCGAGGAAACAGAACACATTGGCCATCGATCGCGAGATAGTGGCGATCGATCGCGATGGAACAGAACAGTATGGCGATCGATCGGTGAAATGTGGCGATCGATCGCCAGGGTCAAGATTTTGAAAAATGTTATATTTTTGTAGAATTTGATTTTGAAGCCTATTGTAACATGTTATATCGTTTGTGTCGCTGAACAAGTACATTTTGACGTACGAGTATATGATATTGTTGTGATGATGATGTGAGCATGGTATCATATGATTATTGACATCATATGCATGTGCATTCATGATATTATATTGTTGAGATGGATGCCACGATAGATGTGTAGCATATGCTTTGGCTGAGGTGCCACGATAGATATGCCAGTGTTGGGTATATGTTTTGGCTGAGATTGTTGCCACGATAGGTATGCTACATATGCTTTGGCATGAGAGATATACGCCGGTTGGGTATATGCTATGGCTGTTATAACATGTTAGGACGGTACTATGATATGTGTTGCTAATATGAAGATGTGAGAGGGTTCCACTGACATATTGAGCTGAGATAGAATATCATATTGGTCTGGTTATAACAGGATGAGGAATGAGACATGTCATGACATATTTGCATTTGATGATGCATGATACATGACAATCACATTTGATGTTTATAGTGCTTTAGCGTTTATGTTTTGTATTGATATCGCACTGGAATGGTTATTTATCTGTACTCATGTTGTGTGATTGTTTCTGTAGGGACTCATAGACGTGGGATGACAGGATTGTGAGTCTATTCCGCTGCGAGTTGAACCACTGCATAGGAGTTGTACTAGTCTAGGTTGTTTTACGGTACATATGATGTATATTATTTAGGATTTGTGTAAGTATTGTAACAACCTAACATGAGTAAACTCTTAATCAGTGTATGTTTTACTTAATTCTTACTCACATATGTATAATTCATTAATACATAATGAATTAGGTAACGAGGACCCCACATTAGTGGTATCAGAGCAGTGGTTCGAGAACGGGGTGAACAAGAGTATAGGAAGGTATTAGGGAATTACCTAATACGTTGAAAGCATGTTATGAGTCATGATATAATGTTAAACTGGCATGCTTTATGTATTTGTTGTTGTTGGTAACCTGTATTTGCAGTAGTGGCAGACAGAGTACCACATGATGAGGTTAGGGATGCCATGAGTGGCAACACTAGTGTTGGATTGACACCTGTGCCACCACCACCATCTGGGCAAGGGCCAGTGGAACATGTACTATTACCTGGGGAGTTGACTTTGACACAGTTTCTGAGTTATCAGCCACCTCGCTTTGAGGGTACTGAATCAAGGGAACAAGCAGATGAATGGTTGGAACGTATTGAACAGATTTTTGTGTGAGCACCATGTGCCAAGTCCGCCTGGATACATTTGGCTGAATTCCAGTTGGCAAAGAAAGCTATGATGTGGTGGAAGGCCACATTGATTGAGCTGAGAGCTCAAGGACAGACAGTAAATTGAGATGTTTTCAGAACTCGGTTTCTTGATCACTATTTCTCTGTGGCTGCAAGGCAGAGGAAAGAAGATGAGTTCACAAATCTGAAACAGGGATCAATGACAGTGTTTGATTATGCTGTGGTGTACCACATATCGCTGCAAACACAAAGGCAAAGATCAGACAGTTTGTGAAGGGCTTGAGGCCTGAGTTGTTTGATAGTGTAATTTCTAATAACCCTACATCATATGAAGAAGCATTGACTAGAGCCGAGATGGCTGAGATTGCAGTTGGAGTGTACAAGGATGTAGGACAATCCCAACCACCTACATCAGAAAGTATGAGACCTAGAGAAGAACCATTTAAATCATCACGAGGTGGTGCAACTTCCTCTAGATTTGGTGGGAAGCGGTTTACGATGCGAAAGGGTGGTGACCAAGGTACCGAGGGACAGTCCCAAGGTAGTAGTAGTAGCAGTGGTCGAGGATTACAATGTTTTAAGTGTGGAGGGCCACATTTTGCCACATTTTAAACGAGATTGTCCACAACTGGATACTCCGGTTTGTTTCCGTTGTGGGAGGACATGACACATGATCAGAGATTGTCCTCAAGCTGGGGGACAACAGATGAGAGGGAATATATCAGACAGTGCAACAGAGACCACAGGGTATTCCACGAACTGGTGGAGGATAGAGGACAGGACCACCTCAGGCTCAGGTGTATGCACTGAACAAGGAGCAAGCAGAGGCAGCTCCTGATGATGTGATTGCGGTTAAGTGTAGTTTATTTACTTATCCTGCTTTACTTTTGATTGATACTGGTGCATCACATTCATTTGTTGCACAAGAGTTTATTGACCGGTATCATATATGCTCGTCTCCACTATTGATGCCTCTATATGTCTCAACACCCATGGGAACTACTGTGATGGCTTGTCAGAGTGTGTCTGATTGTGTTATTCAGTTTGATACTGAGTATGGGATACATGCTGATTTGATTGTGTTAGACATTATGGATTTTGATTGTATTTTGGGTATTGATGTGTTGAGCAGATATAAAACTGTTGTAGATTGTTGTCAGAAGACAGTGAGATTTCAGTCTGATACTGGAAATCAATGGATATTCTATGGACAAGGATCACGTGCTAAGATTCCATTGATATCTGCTCTTAGAATATCTCGTTTGTTAGAACGTGGACATACGGGATATGTGATATATGCTGTGGATGTCATAGATAAGAAAGTAGAACGAAGAGTCAAGGATATACCAGTGGTTGCAGAGTATGTAGATGTATTTCCAGATGAGATTCCTGGATTTTCACCAAGTCGAGAAGTAGACTTTGGTATTGAGTTAGTGCCTGGTACTTCTGCAATTTCACGAGCACCATATCGAATGGCACCTTCAGAATTGAGAGAGTTGAAAACTCAATTACAAGAGCTATTGGACAAGGAGTACATACGTCCTAGTGTATCGCCTTGGGGTGCTCCGGTATTGTTTGTCAAGAAGAAGGATGCTACAATGCGACTTTGCATTGACTATAGACAGTTGAACAAGGTAACCATAAAGAATAAATATCCTCTTCCTCGTATTGATGATTTGTTTGATCAGTTACAGGGATCTACAATATATTCTAAGATTGATTTGAGATCTGGATATCATCAAATACGTGTGAGGGAAGGAGATGTACAGAAGACAACATTTAGAACTCGCTATGGACATTATGAGTTCCTAGTGATGCCATTTGGTGTGACGAATGCTCCAGCTGTCTTCATGAGCTTGATGAATCGAGTTTTTCAGGAGTACCTTGATCAATTTGTCATTGTGTTCATTGATGATATATTGATCTATTCTCGGAGTGAAAATGAACATGTCCAACATTTACACATGGTGTTACAGTTATTAAGAACACATCAGTTATATGCCAAACTCAGTAAGTGTGAGTTTTGGGTGACCAGTGTAGGATTTTTGGGACATGTGATATCTAAAGATGGTATATCCGTTGATCCGAGAAAGATAGAAGCGGTGTTGAATTGGTCATCACCTACTTCTGTGCCAGAGATTCGTAGTTTCTTGGGTATGGCTGGATATTGTAGACGGTTTGATTCCATTGAAAATATGTCGCCTCCTCGTCAAGTAAAGAGGAGTGGGAAATTAATTATTCCTACCATATCGTAAAGTCAAAATATTGTTTTTCTGGTACTTTTTTCTAATATTCTTGGCAGTTAATTTTGAGTTTTTGCTATGGAAACTGTAACAAATTTTTTGGTGTTTTTCAGGGTAATGGTATTAAGTGAACTTCATAAAATAGTAGAAGTTAGTTTGATTAGCAGAAATTTATCCAAATGTTTTTCAAGGTGTCGAACTTTTGGCATTATTGGACCAGCTCGAGAATTTCGTTATGGATATGCGTTTAAATATTGATACTTTGAATGCAAAAAGGCTTGGTGATTTAACTCAAAGAACACGAATCTCCAAAACCTGATGTCGTAGATTCAAATTTTATATATACAATAAAATTAGAATAAAAATCCATTTGAATACAAAAAAGTTATAATCGATCCAAATAAAAAAATAAATAAATATGTACGTAAAATATCCACTTGTTTCATGATAATACATAATTTACCATTGAACCAAATTCTTAAATATAGTAAGAAATCCACTTTTTATTGACCCATGAATGAGTACAGTGTGGTCGAGAAGAATCTATCTAATTTAAATATATACTATTAATAATTTTGAGTCTAATACGACTTTGCTTGCATATCAGTGAGTGTGATATTGTGGGATAAATTAGGGTTAACCATCGGACTCGACCCCAAAGTAAAATGATGGTTTGTTTGATGATGCTCTTAAGGGTAGTGCCCTTAGGGACATCATCACCATTTATTTGGAATTTTTTTTTAAAAAAGAAAAAAAAGATTCCATATGAATGGTGGATGATGCCCCTGAGAATAGTGCCCTTAAAGCAGCAACAATGAAACCTAAAATGGGATATGGGTTCACTGGAGAAGACATACGAGGCAGGGATGCACGTGGGTTTTGAGATTCCAAATGGGGCTCAGATTCGTGGGACCCGTTACTCATCAAATCAACGTCTTATCGACTTGACAGAAGGATTCCTCCACTTCTTCCACTAGTTAGCCTGTGTTTATTTTTAGGGGTAAAATTAGACATTTTACAAGCTTTTATATATATATTTTTTTTACTAAAACACTATATTAAGTTAAATTAAGCATATCCCTGGTTACAATTGGTTCCAAAAAAAAAAAAAAAAAGGACAAAAATCCACCATATCATGAAATAGATCACGAGAAACAGCATGTTGTTCTATGGCAAGCAAGTGATTTGGCTGATCGTTTGCAATGCTACAGACTTAAATCAGCCATTTGTCCGTAAAGGAGTCGGATACAAGAGATAATTGAGTATTCGGCATGAAAAGATTGAGGGCAAATGCCTTCTCTCACCGCAAACACTTCAGTTAAATCTATTTTTTTTAAACCAATAGTGCATATAAAATTTTAATGTAAACTAATTTCACATATGTGTTGGCTGTTTGATGTTATCGCTATGTCAAGATCCTCGCTGCTCTTCTGCACTCTATTCATCGGGTGTTCTTCAGTGGCTGTATCATTTTCTTTTTTAGTTATTTGGCTTTGTTGCTTGTTTTAAGTCGATGTTGCTTTTATGTGCTTTTGTTTAACTCCCAGTATTTACTTCTTTGTAGTTGTGTCAGCTTTTTAGCTTGCCTTTGTTATTTGGTTCTCTTCAAGGGTTGTAGCTTCTGTTTGTATATATATTGGTTTGTGTTCTTGTATCGGGTTCGAGTACCCATTATACTCTCAATAATATTATTGTCATATAAAAAAAAAAAGCTTATTGTCACAATATCTCTTAATGATAATCTTAATTAAAGCTTTCCTTCTAGCAATAGGCGAATCTAGCCTAAAGGTTAAGGTGACAAGATTATATATATATATATATATATATATATATATATATATATATATATATATATATATATTTGCCCCTGAATTTGCTAGGTATCAATGTATATGTAACACTCTCTTTCATTTGTGTTAAACAAGTGATATATTATAAGTATTGAATCCAAAATTCGTAGGTTGTTAGGTTGAAAACAATTTATAAACTGTCTGATGGTAAAAAGATTTTGAAATAACTTATCAGATGTCAAAATAAGTTGTTTAAAAATTTACTTTTCAAGATCTTTTTTAATAGACCAAAATATACTTACAGAGTTTATTATGTATCCTCTCAAAAATTTGCATTACATAATATCATACCCTTTTTTCCAATAATTAAGGGCAATAAAAAAACATGTATACCAAATATAATATTGTAGTTAAGCTAAATAAGAAGTTGCACTTTATTATAAGGTGCTAAAATAACTTATACGATATCATAGCTTATAAGTTGTTTAAAATAAATTTATTGAAACACACGTTTAATTAATTAATATTTTAATTTTGTATTAGGTTTATAAACATAACAATAGAATTAAATAATAAAGGAGAGATTCCCATCACCATGAACATGCATATTTGACATAAATTTTTTTTATAGATAAAAGAGGATATATTAGCCACGACAAAACGAAACAGCATATACAACATAGTCAAACGCCAGGCTCGGACAAATACTAGTAAAACAATTATTATAAATGTTACAACAAGGTATATTGATGGCTAGCACGTACAGTTTCAAAACAGACTCCACCATACCAAGCGCCCAAGGATGTTGACATACAATGAAACTGTCTTCAATAATATCGGAAGGGACAAATAAGGATAGAAGAGAGAAAAAAACTGATAATTGAAAATCAGAAGGAATAAACTCTTTAAACAATATCCATCACTGAAGCCCGAACACCACTTGATGGAAAACAAGTCCAATAGTTGAAGAACTCGATACATATATTTGAACACCATCAAAGAAACAGAACAAGATATCCAAAATCATAAAACCAAAAATGGGGCACCACAGACACAAGACAATAGAGGCAAAATCGTTGTGTAGTGCCATTAGCGCTCGAGCAAAACCAATGAAATCCAGATGCAAAGGAAAAGCAAAAGCATGTACAAAATAAAACAATCATAAGATCACAAAAAGCAACTAGGCATCTAATGGGCAAAGCTCCGTGTAGGAGCTGTCACCTACAGACAGAACCAAGTAGGCGAGACAACTAAATAATAGTATTATATAATGGAGTTGGAGATAGATGCACCCTAGCATACCATTAATAATTCACTTTGTGGAAACAACAAAATTCTATACTGTATAGGAGTTTGAATAATCATTTGATCCATAATATCTCATGAGTCAAGTTACATAGGAGTAATACTCGTGGTGTATGATAAAATTTACAGTACAAATATGCGTTGGGTCGTGCACACACTACTTTTCATGTTCTTCGAGGTTCCACTGTTTTTTTCACTATCACACATGTTTTCACTTTGACCTCTCTTTCCAACTCTAGATTTTATACATATATTTTTTAAAACTATAATATTTAATTAATTTAGCCAATATAAATTGCCAAAATAGCGACAATTTGAGGGTAGGTCTTTTGATGCTGGATATATAGTATATAGTGTACACAAGACCGAGGGTGACACTCTACTCAAGCTTATACTCAAATTTTAGTCGAACTCTACCGGAGCTATGATCAGATAACGAGCAAAATATAAGTGATGATTGAACCCTTATAAAAAAATAAATATATTACGTACTGCAATTTTATTACTAAATCATAAATTATCAAAACAGTTGCGAGTAGAAGCATGCAGTAACTGAACAACGTTACTGATCTGAAACTGCTAATATTGCTGCTGCTAACAGTGTCACTGTGTGCCATCAAATTCAATAAAATCTCAACCCCAAAATCTAATAAAATCGACTGATAAGAATTATTACTACCGGGGATTTGATTTGTGGGATGTAGTGTGCATGTTAATTTAACCTTCACCCGGCGGCGGCAGTGGTTGCGGCAGCTGGCGCTTTCGCTTCTTCTTCTCGTAACTAATCCCTCTGGCTTTCGACTGCAAATCACGAACTTCACGGAGGTAAATCCTTACAGCTCTTGCCCCAAACGGGTTAGCCTCCGGCTTGCCACCGTTTTCCTCATAGGCGGCACGGAGCCGGCCGATGAGTGCGTCTAGGCTACCCCAGGCCTGGCGGAGTGGGCAAGGGCAGGGCGCCGGAGGGTTGGGGTGGCCGTAGAAGGGGCAGACTGGGGTGTGAACCTTAGTTTTTCCGAACTGGTCGAGGTAGCGGAGGAATTCGAGCACGTGGGCACCACTGCAATGGGATAGAGAAAGCGGGGGGAGATGGTTCCTTAGGTACTGCCCGAAAGTGTTCCAGTCACGGCGTTTCTGGTTCTCGTAGCGGCTGAGAGTGGGGGCGCCACCGGATGAGGAGGTTCCGGCCGATGAAGATGTGGTGTTGGTGTTTCCCGTGTTGATGCTGCTGCTGCAGTTCTTTGAGTCGGCGCTTTCCACTTCAGGAGATGGCGACGAATCCATCAAAAAGTACAAGGAGAACAAAAACAATTTTTTTCCAAGAAAATTAAAATAAATTAATATATCCTGAATCTTGATAGAAGAAATAGTGGACTATATATTTAGGGTTGATGGGTTTTGAATCTTGGACAATATTCTTGACCTGATACTGCTTCTTCTCATCTCTGGACAGCTCAATTATATATTCATCTTCATGTTTTCTAGGGTTTCAGATTTGCAGAAGTGTGACGAAAGATAGGAAAGAAGGATGTATGCCGTTGAAGCTATGAATCATGAATTTATACAGCAGGATCCATAGAACGAAAAGGGTAAGCTCAAAAGTGGAATTTCTTGATTGAAATACGGTGAAATCGCCATTTTAGTGAGAAACGAACGGAGACTAAACAAGAGATTGAGATGTTCAATAGGGCAAACAACCATGAGAGTACAGGTGAATGGATTGATGGATCAAGAATCAGTGAAGTTGCAAAAATTAATAATCCCTGTTTGTATATTTTTAGAAATTAAATAAAACTAGTAGGGAATCAGATTGAAAAGTCTGATGTATTTTTGTGGATTTGTCTCTCCATTTATAGTTGCTAGAACAACTGAGTTCTGGTTTTCTTAAAGGAAGCTTTAATGGAGAGACACAGACAGATCGAAGCGAAATGAGTTGCTGTTTTAGGGCTTCTTTTGTAATGGAAAGAAGCTGAGAAATACAGTAGGTTAAGCTGGATATATGATTAAAGTGGAAACGTTTTCAAAGTATTTTTTACTATTTTAATTATTATTATTATTATATGTTATTGCACTCTTCTGCTATTCATGCTCACTTTACGAAGAAAACAAGAATATTTGTATTCGTAAAGGAAATTATATATATAATAGAATCTGGAGTTCAACTAATATTATTTCTTACTTTCATACAAAATGAGATGATTTTACAATGCCAGTTACATTCTCAAACAAATTATCGGTTCACATAACCAATCGAAAGCCTAATAGGTATGAATATCGAGTTTCTTTGTCTGAATATATTCACCAACTCAACTTTGTTTCTTTAGAGATTTCGATATTACATAACATTTTTTTATTTCGAACTTTCAGAGAGATGGGGCGAAATTCATCAATACTTGTAGGACTCTCCGATTGGCTAATCATTTGAACTTTTAACTATTTTTATTTAAATCAAATTTTAGCATGATTATATCTAAATGAGGATCATCAACTCAATACATATAATTGTGGGATTTATCAAATATATATGAGAAGCTGTGATTGATGGCTCTTCATGGTAGCCGCCATTAATTTATTAATTTGGATAAAATTAACGTTGTTCATGGATTTTATATATGTGTGAATTGTGTATAAGAATTTATTTGCTGTATTGTAGCTCTAGCCTAATTTCTTTCTAAAAAAAAAAAAGCTATAGCCTAATTTCCAGAAGTAGCAATAATAGCAAAATAATGGAAATAATTGTACTGTGACAACTGTCCATCTGTGGTTAGAGACTTAAAAACAGTAAAAAATGTTTTTTACTTATTATAACAATCCTAACATATAATGGATTTAAAATAATTAACAATGTCCTGTACAAGTCATTTTTATTTGATATACACAAAATTTGAAGCTAAATCATTTTTTTTAAATGAAGCTAAATAATGTGAGAGAGATATATAATGTCCAAAGTGCATATGCTGGAGAAATATTGTTAATTAGAGCAGTGTAGACATGCTGTGTTTCGAGAACCCGAATAATTTTAGTTCTGTTGATAACAAAATTTGTTATTGTTTCTTAACATATTTTATCAAGTGTGCATCTTACGGATCATGATTAGGAGTTTGATGATTAGCAAAGAAATGATTTGAAATCATCTTGCTGAAACATCAAGATGAACCTAGTTGGATTCCAAGTGTAAGATAGTTCTTCGATCGTATATCATCGCCTAGTCATCTATATGAGGTGCTTTCAGATCGGTAAACAAATCAAAATGCTAAATATCGTATTTCAGACCAACTTGGCTAATTAGAATGGAGAAGAACCGTCTGGAAGATCTCACTGCAATAACAACCAGCTCAGGTATATTGGCCATGTATCTCAGCTCAGTCATCGAAACAAGGTTCATCAATCATGCAAAAGAACACAACAACAATGTACCAAGCTAAATGTAAACAATGAAGTACCTAACTATATCACCAAGTTGAACTACCAAACTTATGCACCTCTCTGAACTTCGAAGATTGGCCAAAACCCCAAAATGTCGAATGTCACTGGTGCAATGTGGTCACAAAACCTTTTCCAACTCCCATCTCATTTTGTCTAACAATCAAATCATTGTTGCAGACTATAAATATAATTCCTTGAAGAGAGAGTGATTCAAGTTAGAATCCACCATTCTAAAGGAGAGTCAAGATGGGGAACTTCAAAAATATACTTTGGTGAAATGAGAGCACATCATAATCCCTAGGTACCTCATACGTTGCTATATCAGACCATGTATATGATTTTTTATGCCAAATTTATTCACTCTATTCGTTGTATTGAGAGTTGTAATATTGGAATGAAGTTTGTTATACCTGTGAGACATGTTATGTTCACAACTGAGTTAACTGAGATGCTATGAGTTCTAGCTGGATGGGAAATACTCAGTTGGATCGGGCTTGTAAAACTGTATATATTAATCAAGCTTTTCTAGTATATCCTTTCATTCGATTGAAGAATGAGATATGTAGATGTGTTTACACCATCTTCGAATTTCCAGAAACAAATCTGTGTGCAATTATTTTTTGTTATTTTGGTTTAAAATATTTTTACTATGTTTTATCAGTTTCAAAGCAGATTAATTCGGATGTCTTCTTGGTTTGAAAATCAAAATAGATCTAATCTCTTGATGCAATCATTTAAAAAAACACAAGCTACTACAGCTCAATTTAGTTAAAACTGGGTGTGGAGCGATTCCTATATTCGAAAAAAAAATCACTATGTTCACTACACATTCTTACATTTTCCTTAAATAAGGCGACGAAAAAATGTTTTATATCGGAGTGCAATAATTACCTATTGTTATCTCAAAATCTTGCGTGGGCTGGGTTCTGCCCGTTTTTCCGAGTCCTTCCTCCTTTTTGCCCCTCTTTTCTCCTTATATACTCCTTCCCTTTTAATTATTATCATATAATCATTGTACCATCAGGTAATCATCTTCCCCAAACCCGGAAGACACTAGACATAAGTCATTTATTATAATGATGATAGTGGGTCCCCTTGTTCCTAACCTCTTAAATTCGAACACCTCTCGCTTCTTTTCCCGAGATGTTATCATTACTTCTACAGGAGACGTAATCTCCCATACCGTCTGTCAATCATTCCAATATCTTATGACCCCTTCCGTGATCCCAGGTTTTAGGGATCTTGTTGTTATGATTTCATACCCAAACATTCCTTCATTCTCGATTATTCCCTTATCGGGATACTCCCCTCTCAGGATATGTCCTTCTCGGGCCACGCCCTTCTCAGGTAGGGTAGTACCCTTCTCGGGATATTCCCTTTTTGGGCCATGCCCTTCTCAGGATACGCCCTTCTTTGGCCATGCCCTTCTCAGGAAGTACCCTTCTCGGGATATTCCCTTCTCGGTCCATGCCCTTCTCATGCAGTACCTTTCTCGGGCCACAACCTTCTCAGGAAGTACCCTTCTCGGGATATTCCTTTCTCGGGCCATGCCCTTATCCGGATATTCCCCTATCAGGATATGCCCTTCTCGGGCCACGCCATTCTCAGGAAGTACCCTTCTCGGGATATTCCCTTATCGGGCCACGCCTTTATCAGGAAGTACCCTTCTCGGGATATTCCTTTCTCAGGCCATGCCCCTATCGAGATATTCCCCTCTCAGGATAGGCCTTCTCGGGCCACGCCCTTCTCAGAAAGTACCCTTCTCGGGATATTCCTTTCTCGGACCATGCCCTTCTCGGGATATTCCTTTCTCCGGCCACGCCCTTCTCAGGAAGTACACTTCTCGGGATATTCCCTTCTCGGGCCATTTTATTTATATTAGGTATTTTTTAATATACATCCTTAGGTCTCACAAGTGCATTTCAGCCCAATTGTTATGCCTTAATTTATTCAAAGTATAACACTAGCATCCCCCCTAGTCGAGCTAGAGTGTAACTCGCTGTCTCGACTCCAATATTAGGCCAGAAGTATATGTGCATCCTTCTTGGAGTTTGTGAATATCATACTTTGAATGTCTAGTATAAAACCACAATGTAGCATGACTTCATATAGATTCACATTGAGATGAACTGAGCGTCAAGAACTAAACTGCTGGCCGGGGAGATTGAGGCTGAGATAACCGAGTCAGAACTGATAGCTAGATTGACTGAGATAACCGATCATCAACACATAAATTAAAGTCATTCCGAGATTGTCCATAACAAAAAAAAAAAAAATCAATAGAAATCCCGAGCTAATAAGAACTCGAGCAAATAAAGCTCATTATATCCGAGTCACATAAAGAAGGCGTATTTGAATTCCGAGTCAAGGAACATCCCGAGAAAATTAAAATTATTAGGATTCCATAATGAATATGCCAAGCACGTAAAGCTCGTCCAAATTACAGTTATATAGTTCGCAAGTTGATAGAGCTCATCCGAATTCCTCAAATTTCATAATCACAAACAGCGGGACAAAATAGTGGAAGAATATAGCGCTGAATTTGAACGCCTTATGATGAGATGTGAAGTAACGGAGCCAGAAGAACAGACGATAGCCCTCTATCTCAGAGGATTAAGACCCGAAGTTGCTAAGGTAGTCCAATTACAACCATACTGGACATACGTTGATGTTTTCAAACTTGCTGTTAAGGTCGAAAAGCAACTCAATGATGCACCACGAACTGACTCTCGTTCTTGGAACAAGGAAGGTTTTCCAAAGGCAATTCCTACACAACAAAACCTTTCCAACCAAACAGAACAATCCCAACTAAGGTTCCTCCAATGAAGAATGATGCAGAGAAGATAAGTCTTCCCAACACTTCTACATCTAATTCCCGACAGTGCTATAAGTACCATGGCTTTGGACATATTGTTGTTAATTGTCCAAACAAAAATAATGTTTCACTCATGGAACACGATGAGTCATTTGATGAAGGAGAAGCTACAGATGATGAAGCAGAAATGGAAGATGACGTTACTTATGCTGACCAGGGAGAAAGCCTTGTGGTTAGAAAATGTCTGAGTGTTACTCAAGAAAAGGAGGACTGGCTTCGTCATAATATTTTCCACACCAAGTGCACTTCTGGTGGAAAAATATGCAGTATCATCATAGATGGAGGAAGCTGTGTAAACATGGTGGCATCGGAGGTAGTAGACAAGTTGAAACTCCAAACAGAGGTACACCTTCGTCCTTATAAACTTTCTTGGCTTAGCAAAGGGAACAAGATCAAGGTTGACAAAAAGTGCATAGTACAATTCTCAATTGGTAAGAATTATCAAGATTCTATTTGGTGTGATGTTGTTCCTATGAATGCTTGTCATTTATTGCTTGGCCGCCCTTGGCAATATGATCGGAAGGTTATTCATGATGGCCGCAAGAACACGTACCGTTTTGAGAAAGATGGAATGAAGATTAAGGGCCTACTAATCTGGAGGATGTCCATAAATCTTCTAAGGGAGATGTCACTCTTCTGCATTCAAAATCTCAATTTAATGCAGTTCTTGAAGAGTCTGATGAAGTTTTCGCTCTCATGGTTATGGAAAAGAGTGAAGGAATTAAAGATATACCTACAGAAATGCAGCTCTTACTTGATGAATTTCAGGATGTTATACCAAGTGAAATTCCAGTAGGTCTTCCACCCATGAGAGATATTCAACATTGCATTGATTTAATTCTTGGTGCGTCTATTCCAAACAAGACATCCTATAGAATAAATCCCAAAGAGCACGAAGAATTACAAAGACAAGTCCGAGATCTTATGGATAGAGGATTGTTACAGGAAAGCATGAGTCCATGTGCGGTCCCTGCTCTTTTGATCCCAAAGAAAGATGGTTCTTGGCGGATGTGTATTGACAGTAGAGCGGTGAATAAAATCATGATCAAGTATCGATTTCCCATTCCACGCCTCGATGATCTACTTGACCAACTCCATGGTGCATCAATCTTCTCAAAGATTGACCTTCAAAGTGGCTACCACCAAATACGAATGAGGCCCGGAGATGAATGGAAAACCGCATTCAAAATAAGGGATGGGCTTTATGAATGGATGGTGATGCCATTTGGACTTTCAAATGCTCCGAGCACATTTATGAGATTGTTGAATCAAGTTTTCAAGCCTTATATTGGTAAGTTTGTTGTTGTTTATTTCGATGATATACTAATCTTTAGCAAGGATAGTGATCAACACTGGGAGCATCTTCAGATACATATTGGCCATGTATCTCAGCTCAGTCATCGAAACAAGGTTCATCAATCATGCAAAAGAACACAACAACAATGTACTAAGCTAAATGTAAACAATGAAGTACCTAACTATATCACCAAGCTGAACTACCAAACTGATGCACCTCTCTGAACTTCGAAGGTTGGCCAAAACCCCAAAATTCCAATGTCACTGTTGCAATGTGGTCACAAAACCTTTTCAAATTCCAATCTCATTTTATCTAACAATCAAATCATTGTTGCAGACTATAAATATAATTCCTTGAAGAGAGAGTGATTCAAGTTAGAATCCACCATTCTAAAGGAGGGTCAAGATGGGGAACTTCAAAAATATACTTTGGTGAAATGAGAGCACATCATAATCCCTAGGTACCTCTTACCTTGCTATATCAGACCATGTATATGATTTTTTATGCCAAATTTATTCACTCTATTCGTTGTATTATGAGATGTAATATTGGAATGAAGTTTGTTATAACTGTGAGACATGTTATGTTCACAACTTAGTTAACTGAGATGCTATGAGTTCTAGCTAGATGGGAAATACTCAACTGGATCGGGCTTGTAAAACTGTATATATTAATCAAGCTTTTCTAGTATATCCTTTCATTCGATTGAAGAATGAGATATGTAGAAGTGTTTACACCATCTTCGAATTTCCAGAAACAAATATGTGTGCAATTATTTTTTGTTATTTTGGTTAAAAATATTTTTACTTTGTTTTATCAGTTTCAGAGCAGATTAATTTTGATGTCTTCTTGGTTTGAAAATCAAAATAGATCTAATCTCTTGATGCAATCATTTCAAAAACACAAGCTACTACAGCTCAATTTAGTTAAAACTGGGTGTGGAGCGATTCCTATATTCGAAAAAAAATTCACTATGTTCACTGTTTTATTCGGAGTGCAATAATTACCTATTGTTATCTCAAAATCTTTTGTGGGCTGGGTTCTGCCCGTTTTTCCTAGTTCTTCCATCTTTTTGGCCCTCTTTTGTCCTTATATACTCCTTCCCTTTTAATTATTATCATATAATCATTGTACCATCAGGTAATCATCTTCCCTAAACCCGGAAGACACTAGACATACGTCATTTATTATAATGATGATAGTGGGTTCCCTTGTTCCTAACCTCTTAAATTCCGACACCTCTCACTTCTTTGCCCAAGATGTTATCATTACTTCTACAGGAGACGTAATCTCCCATACCGTCTGTCAATCATTCCAATATCTTATGACCCCTTCCGTGATCCCAGGTTTTTAGGGATCTTGTTGTTATGCTTTCATACCCGAACATTCTTTCATTCTCGGTTATTACCTTATCGGGATACTCCCCTCTCAGGATATGTCCTTCTCGGGCCACGCCCTTCTCAGGTAGGGTAGTACCCTTCTCGGGATATTCCCTTTTTGGGCCATGCCCTTCTCAGGATATGCCCTTCTCTGGCCATGCCCTTCTCAGGAAGTACCCTTCTCTGGATATTCCCTTCTCGGTCCATGCTCTTCTCATGAAGTACCTTTCTCGGGCCACACCCTTCTCAGGAAGTACCCTTCTCGGGATATTCCTTTCTCGGGCCATGCCCTTATCCGGATATTCCCCTATCAGGATATGCCCTTCTCAGGAAGTACCCTTCTCTGGATATTCCCTTATCGGGCCACGCCCTTATCACCTTCTCGGGATAATCCTTTCTCAGGTCATGCCTTTATCGGTATATTCCCCTCTCAGGATATGCCCTTCTCGGGCCACGCCCTTCTCAGAAAGTACCCTTCTCGGGATATTCCTTTCTCGGACCATGACCTTATCGGGATATTCCCCTCTTAGGATATGCCCTTCTCAGGCCACGCCCTTCTCAAGAAGTACACTTCTCAGGATATTCCCTTCTCGGGCCATTTCATTTATATTAGGTATTTTTTAATATACATCCTTAGGTCTCACAAGTGCATTTCAGCCCAACTGTTATGCTTTAATTTATTCAAAGTATAACACTAGCATCCCCCCTAGTCGAGCTAGAGTGTAACTCGCTGTCTCGACTCCAGTATTAGGCCAGAAGTATATGTGCATCCTTCTTGGAGTTTCTGAATATCATACTTTGAATGTCTAGTATAAAACCACAATTTAGCATGACTTCATATAGATTCACATTGAGATGAACTGAGCGTCAAGAACTAAACTGCTGGCCGGGAAGATTGAGGCTGAGATAACCGAGTCAGAACTAATAGCTAGATTGACTGAGATAACCGATCATCAGCACATAAATTAAAGTCATTCCGAGATTGTCCATACCAACAAAAAAAATGAATCAATAGAAATCCCGAGCTAATAAGAACCCGAGCAAATAAAGCTCATTATATCCGAGTCACATAAAGAAGGCGTATTTCAATTCCGAGTCAAGGAACATCCCGAACAAATAAAATTTATTAGGATTCCATAATTATTATGCCAAGCACGTAAAGCTCGTCCAAAGTACAGTTATAAAGCTCGCAAGTTGATAGAGCTCATCCGAATTCCTGAAATAAGAAATATCCCGAGCAAATAAAGCTCGTACGAACTCCAATAATAGACATGCCAAGCTAATAGGATATTGAGCAAATAAAGCTCATTATATCCGAGTTGAGAAAATATATCCAACTCTCATAACTCTCACGATGTTGATATTGTATGTCATCTCTCCCTCGCCTCATTCTGTATGTTAAGCCCTCCATTGCCTTATTCTGTTAGGCTCATGCTCTCAGATTCTCATGCTATCAGGCTCTCACGCTCTCATGATCTCATGCTCTCAGATTCTCATGTTCTCATGCTCTCGAGCTCTCAGGATCTCAGGCTCTCGAGCTCTCATGCTCTCAGACTCTCGAGGTCTCAGACTCTCGAGCTCTCATGCTCTCATTCTCTCAAGCTCTCAAGCTCTCAAGCTCTCAAACTCTCAAGCTCTCATGCTCTCATGTTCTCAAGCTCTCAGGCTCTCATGTTCTCAAGCTCTCAAGCTCTCAAACTCTCAAGCTCTCATGCTCTCATGCTCTCAAGCTCTCAAACTCTCATGCTCTCACGCTCTCGAGCTCTCGAGCTCTCAACCTCTCAAGCTCTGAAACTCTCAAGCTCTCATGCTCTCAAACTCTCAAGCTCTCAAACTCTCAAGCTCTCATGCTCTCAAACTCTTAAGCTCTCATGCTCTCGAGCTCTCATGCTCTCGAGCTCTCATGCTCTCAGGCTCTCAAGCTCTCAAACTATCAAGCTCTCATGCTCTCAAGCTCTCAATCTCTCATGCTCCCGAGCTCTCAAACTATCAATCTCTCATGCTCCCGAGCTCTCAAACTATCAAGCTCTCATGCTCTCAAACTCTCAAGCTCTCAAGCTCTCATGCTCTCGAGCTCTCATGCTCTCGAGCTCTCAAACTCTCAAGCTCTCATGCTCTCAAGCTCTCATGCTCTCGAGCTCTCAAGCTCTCAAACTCTCAAGCTCTCATGCTCTTAAGCTCTCAAACTCTCAAGCTCTCACGCTCTCAAACTCTCAAGCTCTCATGCTCTCGAGCTCTCGTGCTCTCAAACTCCCAAGCTCTCATGCTCTCAAAATCTCAAGCTCTCAAACTCTCAAGCTCTCATGCTCTCCAACTCTCAAGCTCTCATGCTCTCTAGCTCTCATTCTATCGAGCTCTCAAACTCTCAAGCTCTTGAGCTCACATGCTCTCGAACTCTCAAGCTCTCAAACTCTCAAGCTCTCGAGCTCTCAAACTCTCAAGCTCCCATGCTCTCAAGCTCTCAAACTCTCAAGCTCTCATGCTCTCAAACTCTCAAGCTCTCAAACTCTCGAGCTCTCATGCTATCGAGCTCTCATGCTCTCACGCTCTCGAGCTCTCAAACTCTCAAGCTCTCATGCTCTCGACCTCTCAAACTCTCAAGCTCTCATTTAAAGGGAATGATAACAGTAAAATATTAAATTAAATAAATCTCTAGCTATCATTCTATCGAGCTCTCAAACTCTCAAGCTCTTGAGCTCCCGTGCTCTCGAACTCTCAAGCTCTCAAACTCTCAAGCTCTCGAGCTCTCAAACTCTCAAGCTCCCATGCTCTCAAGCTCTCAAACTCTCAAGCTCTCATGCTCTCAAACTCTCAAGCTCTCAAACTCTCGAGCTCTCATGCTATCGATCTCTCATGCTCTCACGCACTCGAGCTCTCAAACTCTCAAGCTCTCATGCTCTCGACCTCTCAAACTCTCAAGCTCTCATTTAAAGGGAATGATAACAGTAAAATATTAAATTAAATAAATTTCATAATAGCAAACACATTTCACAAATGTACAATAGTATATGTATGATGTAGGCTACTCATATTTCATGGCACAACACGTATTCCTTTGTCAATCACATAATGATTATAAAGTAATTAAGCATTAATAAATACTTATCTGTTGAAAGAATCCAATGGAGAGCTGCGGGTATTATGAATGCGGTTTATTGACAAGTTTTTGTTGGAATAGAAATCAAGTTGATCCCCTTCCCAGAGTTCCACGCTTTAACTCATTCAACTCATCTTCCCCAAATTTCTCCCGCTTATGTTCCTCTTTTCATAGCCATGTCTTCATAATCTCACGCCTTAGCTCAATTTTCCCACAGACAACACCAATGTTATCGAAAAATCTTGCGTGGGCTGGTTTCTGCCCTTTTTTTCCGAGTCCTTCCTCCTTTTTGCCCCTCTTTTCTCCTTATATACTCTTTCCCTTTTAATTATTATCATATAATCATTGTACCCTCAGGTAATCATCTTCCCCAAACCCCGGAAGACACTATTCATACATCATTTATTATTGACGATAGTGGGTTCCCTTGTTCCTAACCTCTTAAATTTGGACACCTCTCGCTTGTTTTCCCGAGATGCTATCATTACTTCTACAGGAGACGTAATCTCCCATAGCATCTGTCAACCATTCCGCGATCCCAGGATTTTAGGGATCTTGTTGTTATGCTTTCATACCCGAACGTTCCTTCATTCTCAGGTTATTCCCTTCTCGAGCCATGCCCTTATGGGGATATTCCCCTCTCAGCATATGACCTTCTCATCGCTGTTATTTTAAACAGTATGTTCCAGTGTAGCGATTGCGTAACTCAAGTGCACGGTGTCAAGTTTTAGTATAATGATATGAAAAGTACGGATTGTCGATCCCACGAGGACTAGGAAATAATTACCAAACTCCACTAGTTTAACTATATCTAGTCTGCAATAACTGATTGTGATTAATTAACTAAATTGACTAATGAACTCAATATCAACCCAAAAAAGCAAGAATGAATAAGAATAGAATCAATAGAGACAATTATCAAGACTTTCGGTTCACCCTTGCAATCCCCCACAATTCGCCTATAGTTAAGAATTAAATTCAAACGTTCTAAGGTGACTAGTTCTCCTAATGCACTTGTTATACCTTGGTCTGGTTACAACAAGTCTAATACTAAGATGCAACAAGGCAATGGTCATGCACTTATTTAACACTCAATATTGTAAGTTGATTTATGAAAACTTCTAGCTTTCGATTAGAATCAATAGAGACAATTATCAAGACTTTCGGTTCACCCTTGCAATCCCCCACAATTCGCCTATAGTTAAGAATTAAATTCAAACGTTCTAAGGACTAGTTCTCCTAATGCACCTGTTATACCTTGGTCTGGTTACAACAAGTCTAATACTAAGATGCAACAAGGCAATGGTCATGCACTTATTTAACACTCAATATTGTAAGTTGATTTATGAAAACTTCTAGCTTCCGATTACTAGATATCTATAGCTATCACATATGTATTTGACTTTATCTTTCGATCTTAGTCTAAAATCCACGGTTTAATTTACTATATCGTATCTCAATCTCCTATGGTCAATTCAATTGCAATAAATAATCAATCAAGGATGATTAATCCCTTAAAAGCACGAAAACAACAAATTAAACTCAAAGAATTTGTAAAAATCATTCAAAACTTAATTCAAATTGTTGGTTCAAAACATGGGATCCCCTAAGTCTTGACAACAAAACTTAGTCTAGAAACATATTCAAAATCAAATGCAAAATCATGTTTTCCAACATCAAAAGCATAAGGAAATCAATAAGTTTAGAAATACGGAAATAACGAGAGGCTTTGACTCCTTGCTTTGCTCCGTCGACCCGTCTCTTTCGATGCATCTCGTCTTCAATGGTTTTGGTGTATAGATGGTTGGGATGAAGGAGAGTGATGGTGGCTGAGTTTGTAAGGTAAATTACGAGCCAAGAGTCCCAAAAAACATCCAAGGCAATACATATTTATTGTAGGAAGAGTTTTGCAAAGTTTGGACACAAAATAACCAAGAAGAAAACAAAACTTCGATTTTTTTTGGGTTCGACGATCGATCTTCATAAGTTGCCAATCGATCGCCAAAACATTCTGGTTAAAATAACCAAAATTTTATATCTGCGATCGATCGCGATGTTTTGCCGATTGATCACGGAAATCTTCTGGATGGTGGCGATCGATCTTTGTAAGTTGCCGATCGATCTTTGTAAGATATCTCACTTGCAGACAGGATAGCCCAATGAAAAGAGTATAATCATATAATATTCATATTTTTAGCACATAATCGAACTTCTCTTCTTTTTCTTTTAGCCTTGGCCACTTTGGGTGTTATTGATATTTTTTTCTCAATGCTTTTTCTATTCTTTTCTTTTCTCATTCATCATTTTTTTTTTTACAATAAGCTCATCCAAATGTAGAAATTCAAGTGCATATAATGAGAATCATTATACTCCCTTAGGGTAAGAAAATATTGTTTTTCAATTTAGGGTCAAATAGGTATGTATAATGATTTGCCAAAACAATATTGAATGGGGCTTATAGTATGTTAAACATATACCATTCCTTTTCAATTAGGCTCAAAAGTGGATACTAAGAATTGATATATCATGGTAAGCTTGAAAGGCTCAAACGATCCAAAGATCGCCTAAATCATTTCCATGTCAAGTTCATAACTATAAAATTTCACCTCGCAGTGTCATCATCAAATAGTTTCTAAGGTACTCTTAAGATGTTCAAACACAATTCATCAAGTTAACAAAGATTATCTATGACAAATGCAATTCACAAGATTATGACTCAAATGTGCTTAATAAATTCCTCATCTTAGACATGCTACTCAAAACAAGATATTCACGAACAGTCTTACAATCATCAAAACTCAAGTTGACATGCATCGTGAGACTAATATCATAATGGAATAGAGACCACTACTATGATTCATTCTTATCTTACTAATTGAACTCTCTTTTTTTTTGTTAGTGCTCGAGAAACGATACAATTCCAATGAAAAAAATATGACACTGTAATGCGCTCCCCCAAACTTAATTCATGCATTGTCCTCAATGTACTAGGCATGAAAAATGAGACAAAGCATTTGCCTTTGACAACGACCGTCAGTGATCGTTGTCCAATTCCTCGTCAGCTCATGGGGTAAAGTAATGGAACATAACACAGCAGGCATGGAGTCTCACCAAAAATCAAGAACAAAACAAAAGCAAACCAAAACAAACCCAAAAGCAAAGCAAAAACAAAGCAAAAAGATAAGAAAAAGTTCTTGATTTATAGTCCCAAACTGGACTTTTTACCATGTAAGCTCAAGTACCACCAGGCCAGTGGGGGATGATTTCCCGTCATCCTTGTGGTATTGTCGTAACCACTTCTCTTTACAGTAAATAGTGCCCCGTGGTTATCTCTCAGTTTGAAGGCATTGAATGGTAGAACATCGTCAACTTTGAACGGTCTAGCCCATGCTGCGTCGGACTTCCATGGAAATAGTCGCATCCTTTTCCTATTCATTTGAACCAAGCCACCTTCAAGGAATTTGCCTCCACTTTGATGGGCCTTTGGTGTGACCTCCACCTTCTTCTTGCTCTTAACCTGCATCGCATCAACAGACAATGTATAAATTATATTACTACTAAAACATAGATGCTCAGTGCGTGTAGTGTTCAAAGCTTTGAACATATCAAAAACCACTTGATCCCCCTACTCGGAGGATCAACTTCCCTTCTTGGACATCAATCAGTGCCCTTCCAGTAGCAAGGAATGGTCTTCCTAGAATCAAGGGCATGTCAGCATCTTCCTTCATGTCTACCAAAATGAAATCCACGGGAAGGGTAAATTTATCAACCTTGACTGGTACATCCTCAACTATCCCGTGAGGGTACTTGATGGACTTATCCGCCATCTGCAGTGAGACGTTAACCGATTTCAGCTCTCCTAAACCCAGCTTCCTGTACACAGACAAATGCATTAGATTGACACTTGACCACAAATCACATAATGATTTCTTAAAAGAAATAGAGTTAATTTTGCAAGTTATAGTCAAACTCTCTGGATCCTTTAACTTTGGAGGTGAATCATTTTGAATGACAGCAGAACACTCATCAGTTAAGTTTATCATCTCATGCTCCCCAGTTTCCGATTTTTTGACTGAATCTCTTTAAAAACTTAGCATAATTCGGCATGTGCCATATAGCATCAATGAAAAGCATCTCAATGTGGAGATTCTTAACCAAATCTAAAAATTTAGCAAATTTTTAGCATCTATCTTTGCTCTCTTATATGTAGCGGGGAATGGGAGTGAGATATCTACCTTAGCAGGTGGTGTGATGGGTGTAGAGGTCTTAGTAGACTCACCTTTGTCGCGTGTTTGTTCCTCTTCTTGCTTGATGTCCGCCTCATCTTTTAACTCAACGTGTGCATCATTCTTCTCAGCGACCTCCTTTCTGCTCCTCAACGTGATGGCATGGACTTGCTCCCTAGGATTTGTCTCAGTGTCACTAGGCAGTGCTCCTTGTGCTCGTCCGGCTACGATTTTTGCTAGTTGTCCCACTTGGACTTCCAAGTTCTTTATCGATGCCTCATGATTGTTCATCCTTGTTTCAGCCGATGATATGAACTTGGTTAGTAGCTCCTCCATGCTTGGCTTTGGTGCATACCCCGGTGATGGTTGGGGATAGTTCATCGGCCCCGTATTGTACGTATTTTGGTAAGGGTAGGTCAGTGGTGGTCGGTTCCCTACAAAATTAACAGCTTCATTAGTTGTAATGAAAGGGTTACCTACTTGGCATTCCGTGACCGGATGTCCTCATTGGCAAAGCTCGCATGTAACAGTTTGAACTTGCATTGCATGTATGCTCAAACTATCAATCTTCTTGTTCAGCGGTTCCAACTGGGAGCTAGGGCAGTGACTTCACTCACTTAATGCAATCCGGCTTGCTTCTTTGGCACGTTCCTCTCGGAATGCCATTGACAGCTATTAACAGCCATCTCCTCCAACAACGTATAGGCTTCCTTGGGCGTCTTTCTCATCAAAGTACTCATGATTCTACATCAATCATAGAATGGTTACCAGAAAATAAACCGTTATAAAACGTTTGTACCTGCAGCCAGATGGGGAGGCCATGATGTGGGCATCTCCGCAGTAGATCTTTGAAGCGCTCCCAAGATTCGTACAATGTCTCTGGATCGTATTGGGCAAATGTTGTGATATCATTCCGCATCTTAGCCGTCTTGGATGGTGGAAAGAATTTTGACAAGAACAACTGTGCCATTCCATCCCACGTGGTAATAGAACCTGCAGGCAACGATTATAACCAAGATTTAGCTTTATCACGTAAGAAAAAGGGAAACAACTGTAACCTGATGGCGTCGTCAGTAACGCCATTATGCTTGAACGTATCACAAATCTCCAAGAAGTTGGAGATTGATATGGTTGAATATTACGCGTTTTTATGCTATGATATGTATATGTTTTCGTGTTGATTCTTCGATTATTTTACGGTTTATGGTATATATTTCTCTATTTCAGGAATCGATGTTGAAATGTAGGGAAAGATGAAGAAATCAAGCTAAAATGATGAAAGAATGAATAAAGTTGAAGAAAAGAGGAAAAAACCAGAATCCAAGACACATGTTGCTCATTTCTCCTCAAATTACTATATGTTCAAGCCAAGTTTTGGAAAGGTGGTCCATATAAAAGTTGTATAACTTTCTCTTATCTTCGCGTGGACAGCTGATTCATCAAATTTGGAGTTTGTATGAGAAAGTTACGGCCAAAATACAAAACTCGCCAGAAGCTGATAAAGGCGAAGAAAACTTTCTGGTCTTTCCGATCGATCGAGCAAGGCTGAAAAAGCCACGAAATTCTTACTGTGAGGCTCGATCGATCGGTCGCTTTGTCCGGATCGATGGTGGAAGGAATTTTCAGAAAAATAACTTCCTTATAGAGTTTGTGTCCAACAAGGAAGTCCTTGATTCCCTTCCCCTATATATTATAGACAAAAACTACAACCCAAAGAAGATTTTGAACCCTAGGAATAGCCTCCACACCTCCATACTCCATATCACATTCATCCATCTTCACCTATTCATCCAACAACCCAACAAGGCGATTAAAGAGACGATCGAGAAGGAAGCAAGAGAAGGAGCGAGGATCTACAACCGGAGTCGACGCTGGGAGTTTATTCTTACTTTTAAACTTTAGTTTAGTTTTGTTTTGATTTTATCATGCTTGGATTGTTGCAAGACATGTTTGAGTATTGGTATTTATTTATGAGTATGAACTAAGTTTATTTATCGAGGCTAGGCGAATACTTTGTTATGAACCTTCGATTTGATGATTTAATGATTGAATTCTTATAGTTCTTTGCGTATGTTTTATGTTCTTCATGCTTTTAGAGGATTGATCACATTTGAATGATGTTAGTATCGTAATTGAGATCGAGAGATGATTTTATGATACTGAATTAATAACTCATACCATGGATTTCAGACCGAGATCGAGAGATGACGTCAAATACATGCGTGATAGCCATATATATCTAGTAATTGAAAGCTAGGAGTTTTCATGGATCTTATGCAACATTGAATTGTTAACTAAGTGAAAGAGAGTTACTTACTGCAATACGGTGTTAGGTTTAATATAGCTCGAGAGAGTGTATTAGATAAATTGGGAGAACTCGTCACCTTAGAAATATTTGAATATTCAATCGAGAATTGTAGGGAATTGCATTGGTGAGCCAAAGTCTCGATAATCTTCTCTAGTGGATTTTTCTCGTTCACTTTTATTGACTTGGTTGGATTAGTAGTTTATATTAATTAATTAGTTGTTAATTATAAATTAATTATCGTAGGTTAAATATAGTTAAAAGACATCTTATTTGGTACTTGCTTGTTAGTCCCTGTGGGTTCGACAATCCGTATCTTCCTATCTATACTAAAACTTGACACCGTGCACTTGCGGTCTAAAATCGCTATATTGGAATTAATTGTTTAAAATAAAAGTGATCAAGTTTTTGGCGCCGTTGCCAAGGATTAACTTTAGTAATATCATACTAGGTTCTTTGACTGTAATTTAACCATTGTTTTTGTTTTGTTTTCTAAATTATCAAAAAAGAAAAAAAGAGATTTAAATTATATTTTGTTTTTGTTTTGTTTGTCTTGTGAGGTACTTGGAGATGCTACATCAACATGCCTTCACAAGCTTTGCCCAACAACGTTCCGAGCCGTTCTACGCTGTTTGGGAGAGATTCAATGAATTGGCCAACACATTCCGGTATCACAATTTTCGAACTATACTCTCATGCAATATTTCTTCAAATGGCTGGATGCACAGACACGAGAATGGGTATTGAGCGGAGCACTGGTGACTGGGAGTCCCCTGGTTGATAGAGATGAGGACAGTGGGTGCACCTGTTCAATGATATGGCGGACTTCGATCATCCCTGGCATTGTGATCTTTCACTACAAGGTTGGAGTCACCAATACCCACCGGAGCTTCACTACCCTATTGATACGCCACAACCATTTGAACATCACGAAGAGAGGAGAGATAGTTCTGCAGATGTCACGACTCAGTTAGAGGATACCTTAGTAAGATTCTTGGCATCAACCGAGAACAGTTTGGAGTGCCAAACCAACTCTATGCGTCACCTGGAGCAGCAAATGGCGGTCCTCATGGAAACAATTTCAACTAGTTGCCAAGAGGAAGAGATGAGGGCTACAAATCAAGAGGCGGCGAATCGAGTTTGGTTATATGATGACGATCACTCAACCAACCAAGTTTGGGGGAGTGATCCTACTAGTGTGGAAGAGTCGAGGGAACTTGAGGCTCTTCAAGAGATTGAGCTTACTTCAGAGATGTTATCCGAGGAGTTCCCATATGAAGATGAGTCGAATGTGATGTTGGAGAAGGAAGAAAGTTTCGAAGATTCCGATTTGATCCCATCGATGGAGACATGTTCTATGCCATATGTGGATCCATATTTTTCGTCGATGCCAACTTCACCGCACTACATCCTCCATATGAAGCCAAGTCGAGAATCATTCTCCCATGCCTACCAATTCAAGAGTGTTGTTGGAGCGACGAGCTTACACTGTTACAATCTTGCCAATCTTGAGGGCATACTGAATGAAGACCCATTAGTGGTATCATACGATACTTACTATGGGCGGCAGCCGCTCTTTGATGGTTGCTTCTGATGGTCAAGCCGAACACCAAAAATCAGCGCTTCTTGGGAGGCAACCCAAGCGTATCCTTTTGTTATTTAGTTTTGTTTTATTTTTCAGTTTTCATTTTAGTTTTGTTTATCTCTCAAGTCGAATATGTTACCATATGCATTCTTCTCTTGCTAGGTACTTGGTTGGAGCGATGAACCCCTACATCAGTGGAGCTTTCAAAAGCAAATCTTCCTCAACCCTCATGCAAGCGTCTTGATTAGGGGAGTTCACTTTTTCCCTTTTGATTCTTTTAAACATTGAGGGCAATGTTTGATTTAAGTTTGGGGGAGTAGTAGCTTGCATGTTTTACTTGTTTTAACCACATGTTGTGTGCTTAAATGACACTTGAATCGTCCGACTATTATGAGCTAAAAATTTTTTTTATGAGTTCAAACTTGAGAAAAGAATGAATTATAGTAGTGACTATTCAATGAGGATTTTGATCTCACTATGCATATGAACTTGATTTGTGATGATTATTGGACTTGTATATGAATATCCTAATTTGAGTTAGCATGTCAAGAATAAGGAATATATTGAGCACAATGAGTCATGATCTTGTGGATTGCATGTTTTGAATAGTGATAATTGTTGTGAACTTGATGATTTGTCTTGAGCATCTTAGAGTTATCCTAGAACTTATTTGATGATGACACTTTGAGGTGAAGTTTTATAGTTACAAACTTGACTTGGAAATGATCTAGGCGATCTTTAAAACGTTTGAGCCTTTCAAGCTTACCATGATTCATATCAATCCCTAGTGTACCATTTGAGCTTTATTGAAAAAAGAACGGTATATGCATTGCATATAATTAGACCCCATTCGACATTCTTGGCAAACTCATTATACTTACCCTTATTTGAGCCTAAATGAAAAAGTTATCCTTACCCTAAGGGAGTATAATGAATATCATTCGATGCACTTGAATTGTTATATCTTGATGAGCTTATTGAAAAAAAAAATTTGATGAATGAGAAAAGAAAAAGATAGACAAAAAGCCTTGAGAAAAAGATTGAGTAAATAAGACCCAAAGTGGCCAAGGCTATAAAAGAAAACGAAGAGAAGCTCGATGTGTGTGAAACATTTGAATTGTAAATGATTATACTCTCTTCTTTGCGCTTATCCTATCTTTTCTTTGAAGCCAACACCAAAGACCTTACATTACAAGCTTAAAAAGTCATTTTGATCCAAGTCTAAGGAGTAACTATCATTAGTGGAGAAGTTGTTTGAAAATAGGCTTATGGGGTGCTTGATGATAATCTCGATTTTGAGTTGATTAACATGATTTGATCTTGAATATGTGCATGAAACTTAAGATTGACTATAGCACACACACACGTTCCGATTTTGAGATGTGTTACTTGATTTAGGAGAAAACATGTCTTGTCAACTTTTGTATATGTGCATGAGATTTCTGAGAATAAAATAAGTCATGAAATAATTGTTTCAAGTATCAAGAGTGAACTCTACCTTGTGATTTTAATGCTTAATCGAGAACGATTAAGTGATAAGTTTGGGGGAGTTGATAGGGTTGAATATTATGCATTTTTATGCTATGATATGTATATGTTTTCGTGTTGATTCTTGGATAATTTTACGGTTTATGGTATATATTTCTCTATTTCAGGAATCAATGTTGAAATGTAGGGAAAGGTGAAGAAATCAAGCTAAATGATGAAAGAATGAATAAAGTTGAAGAAAAGAGGAAAAAACCATAATCCAAGACACATGTTGCTCATTTCTCCTCAAATTACTATATGTTGGAGCCAAGTTTTGGAAATGTAGTCCATATAAAAGTTGTAAAACTTTCTCTTATCTTCGCGTGGACATCTGATTCATCAAATTTGGAGTTTGTATGAGAAAGTTACAGCAAAAATACAAAACTCGCCAGAAGCTGAAAAGGGCGAAGAAAACATTCTGGTCTTGCCGATCGATCGAGCAAGGATTTCCGATCGATTGAGCAAGGCTGAAAAAGCCACGAAATTCTTACTGTGAGGCTCGATCGATCGGCCGCTTTGTCCGGATCGATCGGTGGAAGGAATTTTCAGAAAAATAACTTCCTTATAGAGTTTGTGTCCAACAAGGAAGTCCTTGATTCCCTTCCCCTCTATATTATACACGAAAATTACAACCCAAAGAAGATTTTGAACCCTAGGAATAGCCTCCACACCTCCATACTCCATATCACCTTCATCCATCTTCACCTATTCATCCTAGGATTGGAACAACCCAACAAGGCGATTAAAGAGACGATCGAGAAGGAAGCAAGAGAAGAGCGAGGATCTACAACCGGAGTCGACGCTGGGAGTTTATTCTTACTTTTAAACTTTAGTTTAGTTTTGTTTTGATTTTATCATGCTTGGATTGTTGCAAGACATGTTTGAGTATTGATATTTATTTATGAGTATGAACTAAGTTTATTTATCGAGGCTAGGCGAATAGTTTGTTATGAACCTTCGATTTGATGATTTAATGATTGAATTCTTATAGTTTTTTGCGTATGTTTTATGTTCTTCATGCTTTTAGAGGATTGATCACCTTTGAATGATGTTAGTATCGTAATTGAGATCGAGAGATGATTTTATGATACTGAATTAATAACTCATACCATGGATTTCAGACCGAGATCGAGAGATGACGTCAAATACATGCGTGATAGCCATAGATATCTAGTAATTGAAAGCTAGGAGTTTTCATGGATCTTATGCAACATTGAATTGTTAACTAAGTGAACGAGAGTTACTAACTCCAATACGGTGTTAGGTTTAATATAGCTCGAGAGAGCGTATTGATAAATTGGGAGAACTCGTCACCTTAGAAATATTTGAATATTCAATCGAGAATTGTAGGGAATTGCATTGGTGAGCCAAAGTCTCGATAATCTTCTCTAGTGGATTTTTCTCGTTTACTTTTATTGACTTAGTTGGATTAGTAGTTTATATTAATTAATTAGTTGTTAATTATAAATTAATTATCGTAGGTTAAATATAGTTAAAAGACATCTTATTTGGTACTTGCTTGTTAGTCCCCGTGGGTTCAACAATCCGTATCTTCCTATCTCTACTAAACTTGACACCGTGCACTTGCGGTCTAAAATCGCTAGATTGGAATTAATTGTTTAAAATAAAAGCGATCAGAGATGTGGGCATTTGGATCGTCAGTAGCTGCTCCCCCAAACTGGTCGGAATGTTGGATCATCTGTATGATAGCAGGCTTGATCTCAAAATTGTTAGCCTGCATGATTGGTCTCTTGATACTCGACAGTGATCCATGAAATGCATGGTGGGCATAGTCCATGAGTGATCTTGCAACTGATGGTACTTGAATCTCCTCGGTATTAGCCATGTGTGTTCTTGCTTGCCTTAGCCTCCTTTGAACTTGCGTTCAATCTCGGGATCAAAGGGCTCAAGTGTAGGGTTGCTACTCCTTAGCATGCACCAAGAGATAACAACCTGTAACAATCAACCAAGAAGAACACAAACAGTAGAAGAGTAGAGAGAATGGAAAAAATCGAAAAAATAAGAAAAATGAATGACTAAACTACAGTCAACTAATCTCGTTTGATATTATTAAAACTAGTCCCCGGCAACGGCGCCAAAAACTTCATCACTATTATTTTAAACAATATTTTACAGTGTAGCGATTGCGTACCGCAAGTGCACGGTGCCAAGTTTTAGTATAATGATACGGATTGGCGATCCCACAAGGACTAGGAAATAATTACCAAACTCCACTTGTTTAACTATATTTAGTCTACGATAACTGATTGTGATTAATTAACTAAATTGACTAATGAACTCAATATCAACCCAAACAAGCAAGAATGAATAAGAATAGAATCAATAGAGACAATTATCAAGACTTTCGGTTCACACATGTAATCCCCTACAATTCGCCTATAGTTAAGAATTAAATAATGTTCTAAGATGACTAGTTCTCCTAATGCACTTATTATACCTTGGTCCGGTTACAACAAGTCTAATACTAAGATGCAATAAGGCAATGGTCATGCACTTATTTAACACTCAATATTGTAAGTTGATTTATGAAAATTCTAGCTTTCGATTACTAGATATCTATAGCTATCACACATGTATTTGACTTTATCTTTCGATCTTAGTTTAAAATCCACGGTTTAATTTACTATATCGTATCGCAATCTCCTATGGTCAATTCAAGTGCAATAAATAATCAATCAAGGATGATAATCCCTTAAAAGCATGAAAAGAACAAATTAAACTCAAAGAATTTGTAAAAATAATTCAAAACCTAATTAAAATTGTGGGTTCAAAACATGTGTAAGGACCCCCGTGCCCTTAACCCGTTATTACTATTAATCCATACCATTTGTGCATATAATCATACTATCATGGGGAAAAAGCCATATG
The DNA here is from genome assembly GCA_907163345.1 of Haberlea rhodopensis. Lineage (NCBI taxonomy): Eukaryota > Viridiplantae > Streptophyta > Magnoliopsida > Lamiales > Gesneriaceae > Haberlea > Haberlea rhodopensis. The sequence continues at coordinate 28,779 of CAJQUN010001084.1, read as the reverse complement.
CAAGTGTACACCATATACTATCCAGAAAATTTCTTGCATCTGATCCACATAATATTCAAATTCCCCAACCAAGATCACTTACATAGCATGCACCCTTATAATACACTAACATGCTCTCAGTTCATTTAGCAATTTCATATTTAATTGCATGCAAACTATAAATGAAGAGAGAAAAGTCATAGCCCATTTATACATTTCATATACACGTAAAAACGTACTCACATATGAGCACCCAATGAATAAGTGTGTATCTAATGTATAAAATACTCTACTAGATACCGTTACTGGTACTTCAATCCTGGAAGCACCTCCCAAGCACAATTCGATCTCAACTCTGGATCTATGTACTTATTCAACCAGCTCTGGTACCTCGATCCTGGAAGTACCTCTAATCAACAGCCCGAGCTCAACTTCAAAGCTGCTGCTACACCTGTATCACCTGCCCCAACAGAGACAGCCCCCACACGGGATGAACATACCAATACCACCAATCCAATAATCATAATATTGCAGTTCATAATTTACAGAATGTAAATGCCATGAATTTAAATGATACTCCCTGGATGGTATCATCCTCATCCGGGATCCCGTGTATTGTCCCTGTTATCAAAATAACCAAACCATTAAATTCTCAAAAGCCAGTTGATCATCTCATTGATCAACTAAAACCATTCCTACTATACCAGTTCCACAATCAAATATGATTAAATCATCAAATAGAGTACCACAGATATCACATGTATCTTGCCAATGATTCCGTATTTCCATTTCATAGCTCGCTCCACAATAGCGGCATTTATCCCCACGCACACTCAACAATAGCGGCGTTATAACCGATGGTCGCTCAACGGCGACAACATCTCAATCATTGCTCGCTCAAAAGCGGCACCATATGACTCCCAATGTACGTTCATTTAACATAGTTACCATATACCATGCATTTCAATAACCATTTATTGTAGATGCCACATACCATGCATTTCAATACTCATTTATTGTAAATACCACATACCATGCATTTCGATGCTCATTTATTCAAATACCATACACCATGCATTCCACAGTTGCAATATTGTAACAGGCTATGCTCTTACGTTATACGTACCTTATAATTCCGTAGTTCGAGTCCAACCTTGCCTGAGTCCCACGACCCGATGAATTATGTGCTAACACATAAATAACTCACAATTAAACATATGCATGCAATCACGTGCCCAAGCACGTTCACAACTTCCAAGCCTATCGTCCATCCATGACGATTACCAAAATAAAAGCCCCCCGGCTAAGCATGCATAATACCCAAAATATACAATTTTATAAGTTTAATAGATAGCCAAAGACTCAACCGAGAATCCCATTTTATTAAACTTTGGCTCCAACCAATCCATTTTAAAAGTATGGCATTCCCTTGGAATATAGACATTGCCCCGGAATGGGCCACTTAAACCCCGATTCCAAAATCCCGACATTTTCCAAAATTTCGAAAAAAACAAAGGGAACATGGCAGCGATCGATCGGCGCCAAGCCGCGATCGATCGCCATACCCTACTGCCCGAAAATAATCACGCCGCGATCGATCGCCCGAATTCGCAATCGATCGCCAAGGACCCAGCGATCGATCGCCGCTACTGCTCATCACCTTCTCAAATCAGTAACATGTCTCGATCGATCGGCGCCAAGCCGCGATCGATCGCGACCTGCGGGTTTCGGAAAAATTCGAGCTTCCATGGTGTTTTTCACACCCAAACTCAAAACCAACACCCCTAACTTCCTCAACACATCCATTACACCATTTGTAACCAATAACAACACTAAAAACTCAACTTAGAATTTTTCTCAAAAACCACAAATTCCATAACCAATTCAAAACCCATCCAAACTCTACCATACCACTACCAAATCGAACACAAAGGCGAGAGGAAGATTAATACATGATTATCTTCTAGAAATCCGGCTCCCAAGCCAAGCTACCAACAATTTCCTCCAAGGGAAGAAGAGGGGAAATGGGGGAGGGTTTTGGGCGAAGAGAGAGAGAAGAGAGGGAAGGGTTCCGTGCCAAATGACGAAATACCGAGTCTACTTGGTATATATAATACCAAAACTCAAAAATACCAATCCTTCAACAAATACATCATGACTCATTAAAAATCATCTGTTTTCAAAAATTACCTCCCAATCTCAAATTCCATTACCAGCCCCAGCACAAAGTACTCCGGACCCCAAATCCCACCAAAGACCAAATTCCAAGGTTATCACCACGACGAGAATACAATCTCATCCCTTGGATCCAATGACTCCAAATACCGGATTTAAAACCCCCGGGAGTCCCAAAACCACAATTAATTCATAATTGCCACAAATAAAATCCTTAAAGGATCACTACCACACCGGGATTAACACCGTTAATCCCCGGGCATCACAACATGGGATCCCCTAAGTCTCGACAACAAAACTTAGCCTAGAAACATATTCAAAATCAAATGCAAAATCGTGTTTTCCAACATCAAAAGCATAAGGAAATCAAATAGAAACAACTAAGGTTAGAAATACGGAAATAACGAGAGGCGTTGACTCCTTGCGTTGCTCCGTCGTCCCGTCTCTTTCGATGCGTCTATTCTTCAATGGTTTTGGTGTATAGATGGTTGGGGATGAAGGAGAGTGATGGTGGCTGAGTTTGTAAGGTAAATTATGAGCCAAGAGTCCCTAAAAACGTCCAAGGCAATACATATTTATAGTAGGAAGAGTTTTGCAAAGTTTGGACACAAAATAACCAAGAAGAAAACAAAATCTCGATTTTTTCGAGTTCGGCGATCGATCTTCATAAGTTGCCAGTCGATCGCCAAAACATTCTGGACAAAATAACCAAAACTTTTATATCCGCGATCGATCGCGATGTTTTACCGATTGATCGGGGAAATCTTCTGGATGGTGGCGATCGATCTTTGTAAATTGCCGATCAATTGCGGATCTCAAAATCTTCAATCTTACGATTTCGTCCATCCTTTTCCATATTTGCTCGGTTTGGTACTTTTTCATCGATTATAGCTTATTTCCTCCACTTTTATGCAATTGGACCTAGATTCCTAAAATATACAAATATATACCCAAACGCGTAATATTTTTCAGGAATCACTATAAAAACCACTATAAAATCATTTTGAATTAAGTGTAAAAATCACACGTATCAACTTCTCGGGCCACGCCCTTCTCAGGAAGTACCCTTCTCGGGATATTCCCTTCTCGGGCCATGCCCTTCTCTGGATATGCCCTTCTCGGGCCACCCCTTCTCAGGAAGTACCCTTCTCGGGATATTATCTTCTCGGGCCATGCCCTTCTCAAGAAGTACCCTTCTCGGGCCACGCCCTTCTTAGGAACTACCCCTTATTGTGCCACGCCCTTCTCATAAGTACCCTTCTCGGGATATTCCTTTCTCAGGCCATGCCCTTATCGGGATATCCCCCTCTCAGAATATGCCCTTCTCGGGCCACACCCTTCTCAGGAAGTACCCTTCTCGGGATATTCCCTTATCGGGCCACGCCCTTCTCAGGAAGTACCCTTCTCGGGATATTCCTTTCTAGGACCATGCCCTTATCGGGATATTCCCCTATCAGGATATGACATTCTCAGGCCACACCCTTATCAGGAACTACTCTTCTCGGGATATTCCTTTCTCGGGCCACACCCTTCTCAGTAAATACCCTTATCGGGATATTCCCTTCTCGGGCCATTTTATTTATATTAGGTATTTTTCAATATACATCCCGAGATCTCACAAGTGCATTTCAACCCAATTGTTATGCCTTAATTTATTCAAGGTATAACACCTATGTTCTGTGTGCAATCGAAGCGTGATACTTGGGATGCTGTAAAATTTAAAATATTTGAGATGCACCGTTACCGTCATTTATAACTTTTGGTAAAACGACAAACACTTGATACTACAATTGGTAATAAACCTAAGGTCACGTGTTTGATTCTCATGTGTTGCAAAGATTACAATATTGATAAGGAGATTATTGGAGTCCAATAATTATCACTGTTTGAAGGCCGATCAAAGCGTGATGCTTAAGTTATTATACGATTTATAAGATTCGAATTGCATAAGTACTACCAACAATATCTTTTGGTCAAATGGTAAGCACCTTCTATGACATTTATTATTATTTTAATATAAATATATGTTGAGAATGCCCACCATGAAACGTATAATGTATAGTTTTTAGGTAAATTTTGTACATAATTCAAAATAGTTTGATAGATGGTGCAGAGAAAATAAGTTTCCAGTTAGGACAAAGATTAATTCCTCACGAAAAAAATCTAGTTCTTTTGACTATAATAAACTTTTATTTCCTTAGGAATCCATTTGGTATTTGTCACACAAAAATCTTCTTTTTAAGATTTTATAGTTTATCGTCTTTTTTCGCTGGAATATTAACGTGACACCAGACATACCAGTAATATTCGATGCTATCTCAACAATTTCCGACTATCAGCAATATTCAGCTACACATCAGCACTCCAACGAGAAATGACGAAAAACAAAAAAAATCAAACTTATTTGACTAAGACTAAATTTGACTATTTATAGGACCAAAAACCAAAACACGCCAAGTTTGACGATTTTCAATTTTCCCAAATTCAAATTTAGCGATCTCAAGATTATACTCGAAGCAAGATCGAACTTAAAGAACAACTCAGATAATATTTTAAAAACTTGTAGTTGCTGATATTTTTGAGATCGAACAAAAATAATATTACCGAAACTTGAATACTCGACTTGACTGCGCCATAGCAGCAGCATACGACTATATAAATATGGAGTAGATTTTGTATGATAACGTATCAACCTAAGCAAGCATTAGATGAGGCCCCTCGTCCTGGAAAGCAAATTTTAGGCAGAATTTAATTTACTAAGGCAGCCAGTACTTGGTATACTACTTGGTCTTCGATAAGAGTGTCATTGGCTCGGCTAGTAAATTGGACCATTGATAGTACCAAATTATAAATGTTAATAAGTAACAACGACCTCAATTTTATTGAATCTATATTTTATTTAATAAAAAAAATTAAAATCTCATCAATTAAAGATAGGCTAAATTCACTTAAAATCCGTCTACCCAAATATAATTTTAACATTCCTCCATATATCCAAGATTCTTTATTTAAACTACATTCTTAACTTCTTTTCATTATTTCAACTCCATACCAACCTCAAATGACATAAAAGCCCTTACTTTAATTGTATAAAAATCCATGGTTATTTTGGCATTTTGCAAGGACCACACAAAACTTCATTTTTGCTAATAAACATCTACTATTTCAAGAATACAACATGATCATCATGCTTCCGTATTACAATAAGATTTTGATAAAACTGATATATACATTTTTGACCAAACTACAATCGGGTATCCCACTAGATTTTACAATTGCTTCTCACCATCAACCACACGATCGTAACCGATGGTTACTGAAATGGAGCCTTCAACAGTAGGCAGCATAACGCTAATTAGTTTCCTACTTTAGGGCGTAGGGAATAACCAAAATATATTAAAGATTTAAAGAAATTTGGGAGAAGATGGGCAGTAGCCTTACTTTTATTCTGGAATTACTTATAATATTTATTACATTAATACATCTCCTTTTGGGAGGAGACGAACTGGTTTATCCTCTCATATATTGAGGCCTGACTCAAAACATATTATAAAGAAAGAAAGAAAGAAATTACCAAGCTATGAAAGTTGAAACGATTACAGTTTGGAGACTACAATATTTATTTTTGAGAAAACTATGGAGAATTTTAGATGTCCTTACATTCCTCACTGCCTGGCCTAATATAGGCATGAATCCGAACTTAAGACTCGGATTCCAAACTCTTGAAAAAATGTTAAGTGTGCCCGTGAATGCGCCTTTATTTCTTGTCTGGCATCTTTTGTCTGTGCGTGCCTACTTTTCTCGTGAATGCTGACGCTTTCTGTCTTGGTGCGCCAGAACTTTTCTCGTGAGTGATCAATTATTTTGTCTTAAGGCTTTTAATGGTCTACGCCTTTTTCCTTTGTCGGGGAATCTTTACATTATTGGTTTTGGGGTCCCCGAGCTTTAGGAAAACGTGCCCTCTTGTCGGCAGGTTTTTTGTCTTTTCCTGCTTCTGATCTGTCGGGTTTGGATCGGAATTCTTCCCCGAATTCTACTTATTTCTGGCCCAGGCATGCTTGGCAAATTCGATCTTTCCATCGGCCAATATGTGCCATGTTGCAGAATTTTTGATAAGTTTCTTTGCTTGCCGAAATTTTGTTCTCCCAAAGAATTCTTCTCTTTGCTTCAAAGAGCTCTTCAGCAAATTCTGTTGTCGTTCATGTCATGGAATTTAGCATGAAGGTTCCATTGTGATTGCACCTGGCCTTCAGCATTCGCTACAACTTGTACAACCTCAAGGAATGCATCATCTGCAACACCTCTGACAGGGGTATGTGAATCCCTTGCCTTCGGGTTAGATGAGCCCCATTCTCCAAACAACTTTTTTTGCACCGTTGGAGATGCGGCCTGGAGGATAGACCCCCTCAAGATTTCGAACAAGCGTTCTTGGGACTGAAGGCAACCTCGTATATGACCAGAAACTAAGTCTCGATCTGCCTGTTGTAGTCATCATGCGACCTCAGCATTGAGACAAAGAGTCCCAAAATCTCGTTCCAGGGTCTCCAGGTTTTCCCTGAGATGCCTAACGCGTTTGAGGGTATCGCTATGCGCCTCCACCTCGTGTTAAGAAATTTGCAAGAACATGTTTATCAGATTTCACAATGACAATATCATAATCATAATATTGGCATTCAACTTGTCATTTAAAAAGTCTAGCCTTTTCTGGTTTTGATTCAATTTTATTTTCAGAAAAGACTTTACACTAGTATTATTTATTTTCAAGATAAATTTCTTTGCAAGTAAATATAGTGGCCATTTTTTAAAAGCCTTTTGAACTGCAAAGAACTCCTTCTCGTTGATGTGCCATCTGATAACTTCGCTATTGTCAAATAGACCTCTACAATATCTGCATGGCACTTCTTCATCTGGTGTTGGCCTTCATAAGTACTGCAGCCTACCAATAATCATTGACATCTATGTATAATACCAGCTTATCCTCTTGTCGTTTGGAATTGCAAGCTTTGGTAGTTGCCTGCAAACTTCTTTAAGCTGTTTGACAGCTTGTTTGTGATCTTCATTCCACTCGAACTTAACATCTTTTTTGACTAGTGGACTGAAAACCTTTCTGTGGTTCGCTAAGTTGTTGATGAACATCCCAGCAAAATTAACAACTCCTAGAAAACTCTGAAGTAAATCCTTGAGGTCATCCGGGTATTCTTGCACTTTCTCAACAATATGATTCTGCAAGATAATTCCAGATTCGTCGATCTCAATCCCATTGAACTCGATTTGTCTTGTGGCAATTACTGTCTTCCTTTCGGAGAGCACTAATCCTTCCTTGTAACAAACATTTGTAAAGATTTTCAAATGTTTAAGATACCCTTTCATGTTTCTTGACGTAATGAGAATGTCATCAATATACACGAACATGAAGCTGAAGTAATCTTTGAAAAGATTATCCATCTTTCTCCGATATATCTGGGGAGCATTTGCTAATCCCATTGGCATGACATTCCAGATATAGTGTCCTTATAGTGTGGAGAATTTTGTGAACCTTTTGCTAGCTTCCTCCATCTTAATCTGGTAGAATCCAGACTTAAAATCGAACTTTGAAAACACTTTGGCATTCTTGATGTTATTTATCAAATGTTCTCTTCTTGGGATATAATATACATCGAATTCCAAGATCTCGTTGATACCTTTGTAATTGATCACCAATCTTTGTTTTCTTCTTTTAATTTCGCCGTGATTTCAAACGAGAAATCCCGGGCTGCTATATGGAGAAACACCTGTTGAGATTAATTTAAGGTCAAGATGTTCCTTAAGTGTCATCTGTATATCTTTCCGATCTTCATGGTTCATGGAGATCGGCTTGTACCTCACGAACTCATACTCTTTTCCAGATTTCACTTTCAAAGATGTTGTAAGCTCGTTTTTTTCCCACCATGCCACAGAATCCTCATTGTAGTTCCTCTGAATCTTTCTTTTTTACTTCCTCTAGAGTAATCTGCTCTTCAATGGTAGTTTTAGGTTGCATGGCCTTCTCATATTTTTCAGTAACTGTAGGATGTCTAGATTAACTTTTTCTCCATCTTCATCCACATCTTCATTTTGTTCTCTGAATGACATAACATTTATACTATCAAAAGTCATTTTACGCTTTTGACCAGTCCCTTATTGTCTAAGTTGAAGAATCGCTTGGCCAAATTTCCGCCGATCATTCATTTTTGGGTGTTGAAGTTTCCTTCATCACCACGTTTGCTGCAAAAAACTAATGGGAAATTTCCTATGAAAATTCTTCCCTTAGTCGCTGAACAATGATCTTATAATCACAAAGAGTTGTGAAATAAGCCTTCTTGTTTCGTTCTCCTGTGTGAATCGCCTGAATGTCTATCAGAAATTGTTTCCTAACAGCATATCAACTCATATATCATGGAAATAAATAGGTGGGGTATTGACTTTGTACCAGGGGTATCGCCTGCTCCTCCGGTTATTATTTCTGCCGGCTGGACTCATTTCATTCATTAAGAATGGAATCCATTTGGAAAAGTATCTTCCGACATGGCTGGTAATTTTTCACCAACTTTTGTCACGTTTAGCAGTGCATATTCCAGCTCTTGAATCAATATAAACTGCAAAATATTCTATTCGATATTTCTCGTATAACATACCTACTGAGATATAAATTGAGAATGGACTGGTGGTAACCAGATTATGTATCTTTTCCCATCCACCGTATATTCCATTCCATCCTTCAGTCTTTCCCAAGGTTTGTATTCCTCAAGAAATTCAATCCCAAGAATAATCTGTTTTGGGATTCTTCCTGCTGTCCCATCAATTGTGAGATCTGTGATATCACCGAAATAATTAATTGCAATTTGGGAGTTAATTATGTTTATATGATTAATTATGGTGATAATTGATTTATGTGTTGGAATTAATTATCTTGTTGAAATGCTTAGTCACATGGTAGGCGTGACCTGGGGGTGCATTTCAGGGTGCATGTTGTGCATGTTGGAAAATTGGGTGTTAGCATGATTTAATTGTAATGGTTGGTAATTATTTTGGAAATCATGGATTTAATTAAAGTTTTGGGTGCATTTTGGTAAAATGCTTTTAAAATACCATGTTGGGGTATTTTATACATCATACTAATAATTGGGGTACAAGTTTTTAATTAAAAACCCCACACCCTTATACCCCACTAACCCCACCTCACCTTTTCACTTTACCAAATCCCCAATTCACTCTCCCAACCCTAACCCTTTTCTCTATTTTCGTTTTTGGCTTGAAAGTGGAGGGGAAATCCTTGCAAAAGTCTTGTTTGTGAGATTATTGGTAGGATTTGGAGTCCCCAAGAGGTATGGATACCTCCTTGAAGTTTTTATGGTGTTTGGTTTGGTTTTGAAATAGTTTTGTTTGTTTTGAAATGGGTTTATTTTGGTTTGGTGTTATTTTTGGTTGGGGGTTGGATTTATGGTTGTATGAAGGTGTATTTTGAAGGTTATAGTGTTTATATGTTGTTGTTTGAAGGTTTAAGTGTTGGTATGGTTTAGGAAGAGTTTGAGGTGCATTAATGGAGATTTTTCTAGGAACAGACATCGGCGATCGATTGCCCTTTTCTGGCGATCGATCGTGAGCGGTCAGTACGCTCCAGTAGCTTTTGGCGATCGATCGCCACTTTTGGGCGATCGATCGGCGAGGCTGGCGATCGATCGCGCCAAAAGTGGCGATCGATCGCCGAGTGCAGAAAAATGCACACTCGGGCAGGTTGATCTCGCGATCGATCGGGGCCCTATGGGGATCGATCGCGAGACACCAAAATGTGTGTTTTTTGTTATTTTTGTGGGATTTTTGGTATTAGACTATTTTTGGGTTCTAATATTGGTTTGTGTGAATGTGTAGAACTATCCCAGGTGGCGACACAACCAAGGAAGTGAAGTCATACCAAATCCTATTTTTGGAAAGGTACGTAGAAGACGTACGGGCACCCAACGGTACATGTATCTATTATACTCATTGATTATGCATTGTGGATGCGAGTATATATGGAATTGTGCATTGTGGATGCAAATACATGTTGAATTATGCATGATGATTGTATATGCATATGATGATTATTGGTGCACATCCCATGAGTCATGGTTATAATGGTGATGATTTTAATGCTTTGCCGATGTCACTTGAAACGATGATAGAATACTTGCCGCTGTCATATTGTAGCGAGGAAAGAATATTTGCCGCCAAATGTTGAAGCGAGGGTGTTGCCGCATGTCGCATTTGCGCGAGGTTATTCAATGCCGCTAATATGTCGAAGCTAGGGGTATTAATGCCGTTGTCATGACAAGCGATGTGCATTAAAATACACTATTATAACATACTAGGGATTGGTAATTGGTGAATATGGAATGGTGTTATGTCATGACATGTATAGAACCATTAAATAATCTATTGATTATGCTCATGAGTTATGGTACATGGACAACCAAAAGGGAGCGTTTAAAATGCATGGGAAAAATAGGAAGTGCTTTATTACGGTTTATGCATTTACGCCTTATATTCATACTGTGTTGAATATGAATTATTATATGCTCATGTTTTGGGGGTTGTCCTTGTAGGTACATTTTGGCATGATAAAGGGGATAAGGCGGGTTGAGGCGGTGAGCTCGTGAAGAACGCTTTTGATAGATGAAGGACATGATTATTTTGTATAGTGTCTACTCTAGGAGTAGTGTGAAGCTATAGTGAATAACATTCATTTGTTTGAGAATGTAATTAATCCATTTGATAGTCCTTAACTTGGCATGTAATTCCTAAGGCTCAAAGTCTCAACACGAACTTTGTACTCTGATAATGCATGTTAGCTCTAATTATGTCTATAATCCGCACTTAAGGAACTAGGGTCCTTACAAGATCAATTCATCAATTTTGAGGTTTCCTTGATATCTTCCAACTGTAGGTTGTTGTAAATAATATAGGACATCACAAGGAAAGATGTTATCTTTTTCCGTAATGTCGAAGATTATTTCAATTTCTCGCCATCCTTCTGGACACTTCAGAACTCCCTTTGTTTTGAAAATATCTGGGATTTTATGAATCCTGCTTGAGAGTGCCTTTTGTTTTTCCCCGGGATAGTTGCTGATTAACATATCCCGTTGGAAAGACATTCTTCTTGGCTCGATCATAAGGCTTCTGCCTCTGTTTAAAATAGGCTGGTCTCGTATACTCATGCCAATCTCTCCAATCGTCGGAGTATTGATAATATCCGGCAATACTGCTTCTGCGAAATCTTCAAATATTCTGGGGACTTCGATGAATTCCTTTATCAAGAATACTTCTGAGTGATGTGTATTCAAGAGCGCATAAGACACCTTGTAGGTGATCGAGTAAGGCATATTCCCTTCTTTCATCAAATCGTTTTTTTTTAAATCTTGATGAAGAGTAAAGACCTTTTTGAAATCTCGATCTCCCAAATTGTATGTAATTCTGGAATAAATGTCGAAGGCCATCTTTCCAGCATACAAATTTCCTGCAATTACTCTCAAACAAGAGTCTTTGATGTTTGGGATTCTCTTGTCAAAGATTGCCATATTCAGTGGCGAATCAATTCCTTCCTTGAAAGTTGATTTGATGATGACTCTAATGGCTCCGATATGAATCCATGATAGCGTATTAGCAACTTCTCTTTTGATCTTGTTTTTAATCTCCTGAATTTCTCTGTAGGGGATTAACTGCATCTCAATTTGGTTTCCCGTGAACTCCACCGGGATAGCAAATTCACATGTTGTCACCTTATGGATAATCTGATGCTTCCTGCTTGGATGACCAATGATATCCATGGCTTTTTACATTGCTCCAATTGTGAATACATCGTACATCTGAATCTTTGGCTCTTCTTTCAAGATTCTCATAAGAGATTTATGAGAAACAGTGGTATGAGAGAAAAACCCAGATGGCTCATCTCTGATCATGTGTTGAAGGTTATCCTTCAGTCTGATTCGGAACTGGATTTACCTCCATCATCAGAATAGACTTTTCTTCATAGATGCACTCATCTGAGGGGATATCATCAAATTGATACACTTGTACCAAATCCTAGAAATAAACAGCATCTTCGAATTCCTTGGTATGCTTGAACTATTTTACTCCTTGGTTTTGGTTATCTGGACAATCTGTAGATATATGTCCTTGCTCCGCATGTCCAGCAGTTACAATTTTAAAACTTTCATTCGCACGAGTATGAGTGCGTCTAAAAGTTCTCTTCGTTGGTGCTCTACTAGAACTTGCTTGATTAGAACCTGTTGACGAGGATCTACTCCTTGTTGGTCCTGATCTTTGCCCTGAACTGTAACTTCGAGCCTTTTGCTTTGACCAGAACCTCCTAGGTCTCCATGAAGACCTATTTTTTCTCAAACTATTTCTTCGGGCATAAGGATGACTTCAGTGTTTTTTCATCTTTCGTCTTTGGGGGTAGTTTCCGATGATTTTAAGGATATCATTTCATGTACAGCAAAGATGTACTCTTTTGTTGATTCCTCTTAGCTTCTTGTAATTCTTTTGAAGTTTCGCTTGGTAGCACCACTCCGCAATCTTCATTTTAAGAAATGACATTTTCCTGGTCATTCTCCATTTCTTGCGTGTATGCTTTTTTGATAAGTATTTCTCTCCATGGACTCGGTATTTTGGCAAAGAACAGCCCGTCTGCATCCTTTTATGTCATCTTTGCCTTCCATCTATACTCTATGAAAGTTTGATGTACTCGTCTACATAACAAATATCATGTAGTTCCAGGCTATATAGAGCTTGTATATATTTTTCGCCTTCTTGCTCCATTCCTTCGAAGTAGCCGACTCCAATGAAATATATTTTAAAGAATTTAGCCATCTTATCCACAATTTCTTTTAGGAATTCTCCGACAATAACTTCTTCCTTGGTACCTGAGTCTGGGAGTTCTCAGACAATTTTAGCTGATCCTTCCAGACTCATATTAAGGAGTAATATGAATCATTCTTTGCCAAGATCCATCGTTCCTGCTGCTAGCTGCTTTTATCATTGCTGAAGCCCATTCGTGACTTCTCGATTTTTAAAATCCAAGATATCCATGTTGAGCATAAGTCCATATGGATGAACCATCTAACTGAGATTTCTCGTAAGGCATTGTATATCTGGCCTGCGGGAATGACTTCTTACTCCAACTGAGGGATCTAAGTTTGCTCCAGTGGTAAAATCATCTGGGTGGGGGCATGCATTGATCTCATTCGGGTGGCGGATTGTGTGACCCGAAACTTTCTTGAGGTGGAAGTCGAGGAATTCCGCCAACTTGATTTGTTTTAAAGTCTACAAGATTTAATCCCGCAAACAAATCAACAAGATCACGTAGATCTTCCAGGTTCATTCTTTCCATTACTTTGTTTGAAGTATTGGATCTCCTCATAGGACTGTAATCATTTTTTTCAGTTTCCGTCAAAGGCCTTCCGACCTCTTATGCTTTCTTTTTTTGGTGTAAAAGGGGCGTTGTTCCATAGGACGGTGGTAACCACCCTCCTTTCTTTCTCCCTGAAGAACTTGGTCGTGACTCTTGATAAGTGTGATTTTTACACTTAATTTGATATATAATTAGGGGCATTTTTATATTGATTCCTGGAAAATATTATACGTTTTTGTATATAGAATGGCGAATCTGACAGCAGATTCCTTAAGTCGTAAGGTACACAACACTGCCAACGATATGATTCATTTGTCAGCCTTGATAACTTCTTGTTGTACATTGGGATGTGAGTTTGATGTAAAGACAATGCCAGTAAGGGTATCAACATTAACCCGATATCTTTGAGAAAATCAGAACGGCACAAACTACTGATGATGAGGTACAACACTGGAAAGAAAGGATATGTCAAGGACAAACATCTCAATTTGTGATAACAAGTGATGGAAATTTGAAATAGTACCTGCTTCTTTAGGACTACACCAAGAAATACTACAACGTGCTCATTGTAGTAGGTATAATATACATCCTGGAGGAAAGAAAATGTGCAAAGATTTGCGTACTCAATTTTGGTGGAAACACATGAAACATGATGTACTAGACTTTGTGGAACGTTGTTTGATCTGTCAACAAGTAAAAGCAGAAAGACAAAGACCAGGAGGTGAATTGATGAGTTTAGAGATTCCTCAATGGAAATGGGAACACATTACCATGGATTTTGTTACCCATTTGCCACGGACTTCTTCTGGCTTTGATGCGATTTGGGTCGTTGTTGACAGACTAACGAAAGTAGCTCACTTCATACCATACAGTATGACATACACTTACTTGAAGATGGCTCAGCTATATATTCAGCATGTAGTGAGACTACATGGAATATTAGTTTCCATTGTATCGGATAGAGATCCGAGATTTGCTTCTCATTTTTGGGAAGGATTATAGTCAGCACTGGGAAACGAAGTACGATTGAGTACAACGTATCATCCTCAAACAGATGGACAGACAGAGCGTACAATACAGATGCTTGAGGATATGTTATGGGCATGTGTATTAGAGTTTGATAACTCTTGGCAAGAGTCGTTGCCATTGGTGGAATTTACATACAATAATTGTTATCAAACTAGTATACAAATGGCATCATTTGACGCACTGTATGGGCGACGATGTAGATCGCCAATTATATTAGGATAATGTGGATCAGTCTTCACAGAATGGACCAGATATAATACGTGAAATGGAAGAGAAAGTGAAATTGATCAGATTGAAATTGCAAGCTGCTCAGGATAGACAAGCTGCTTATGCCAATAAGCGACGTAGACCACTTGAATTTCAAGTTGGAGACCGAGTATTCTTGAAAATCTCACCTTTTAAAGGTGTGGTACGATTTGGTAAGCGTGGAAAGTTGTCTCCACGGTATGTTGGTCCTTATGAGGTGTTGCAACGTATTGGTACATTGGCATTACCGCCAGCATTGAGTAGTATCCACGATGTGTTTCATGTTTCAGTGTTGAGGAAATATGAACCAGATCCGAGTCATGTATTGCGACTTGGATACAGACGTGTCTTATGTGGAACGACCCGTGAAGATTCTGGATAGAGCTGAGCGGACATTGCGAAATAAAGTAATACCAATGGTAAAGGTACAATGTGATCGACGAGGTGTCGAGGAGGCAACGTGGGAGACGGAGCAGCATATGATACATCAGTATCCTGAGTTATTTTATGGTGTGATTTTACATTTTTATGATACTGTTCGTGAGTATTTACTGCAATATTGGATATTTGATATTGTTTCTTACCTTATTGCAGTAGGATTGTAGGATTGAGTATATGTTCCTGTTATGTATATGCAATTTCGAGGACGAAATTCAATGAGTAGGGGAGAAATGTCATGCCTCGATATGACGTATACATGTGTGATATGGTTATGGCGTAATTATGAATAATTATGGTATGATGTGGCCTCGGGTTCGGATTGAACCGAGCAGGCATAATACCATGTATGAATGAAACCTAGTTGGAAATTAATACATTGAATATGTATATGTGAGAAATCAAAGATGGTGAGTTCATAACATAGACACGTGTGAGTGATTTAACATTGTTGTGTTAAAGTGGAAAAGGGACTTGAAATGCATTACATAGTGGAATCTACATTTGACATAAATTTCAGAGGAATTGTATCTGCATTTGTGTGCAAGTTGGAGAGTATATATAGCATGATAAATCAGATTTCAAACACATAGAACACCATTTCTCACCTAAAATTCTCTACACAAGCACCTCTGAAAAACCCTTGCTTGTTCTTGCATCTTTTGCTTGGATTTCACTTGGTAAACAAGCTAGAAAGTTGAGTGAAGTGACTTCATATCTTCTTGGTAAGAATTTCATAGCATATGATGTATATGTGTTTAGTTGATGGAAACTTGAAGCATGTGAGGTTACTATTCTTCTATGACTTGCATTAAGACTTGTTATCATGAAAAGAAATGATTGGAAATATGCTAGAAAGATGTTTATATGGTGCTAGGTAAATTGGTGAGTAAGTTTTCATGGTTTGATTTGAGTTGTAGAAGAAGAACCATGAGGATATGCTCAAAATCGCCATGTTCTGAAATGTTCAGACATCGGCGATCGATCGCGAGCCTTATGGCAATCGATCGCCGAAGACAGAGTAAAAAATAAGATGGTGAAATAACTTGGCGATCGATCGGTGAAAACATGGCGATCGATCGTGAGATAGTGGCGATCGATCGTGATGAAACAGAACATGTTGGCGATCGATCGGGACAAATGGCGATCGATCGCTATGGTGTATATTTTCAAAATGTTAGATTTTTGGGGAATTTGATTTTGAAGCCTATTATAACATGATATATTGTTGATATTATTGTAGCATCATCACAGGGGACGGGGCAACGAGGCGGTTAGACATTGACGCCTGATTTATATCTTTTGTGTCTCACAACAGGTACGTGCTAACGTACGAGTATATGATATGATTGTGATGATGATATGGACATTGTATCATATGAGTTGTGGTATCATATGCATGTACATTTTCATGATGTTCATATTGTTGGGATGGATGCAACGATAGGTATATAGCATATGATTTGGCTGAGATCAGTGCCATGATAGGTATATAGCATATGCTTTGGCTGGGATTATTGCCACGATAGGTATGTTGTATATGCTTTGGCATGAGAGGTATACTCCAATTGAGTATATGCTATGGTTGTTATAACGTATGAGGACGGTGCTATGATATATGCTGCTAATATGAAGATGTGAGGAGGTTCCACTGACATATAGAGCTGAGATAGGCATATCATATAGGTCTCGGTATAACAGGATGATTGGATAAGACATGTCATGACATATTTGCATCTGATGATGATTGATACAGAACAATCACAGTTGATGTTTATAGTGCTTTATCGTTTATGTTTCTTATTGATATCGCACTGAGATGGTTGTATATATATACTCATGTTGTGTGATTGTTTATGTAGGGACTCATAGACGTGGGAGGATGGGATTGTGAGTCTTATTCCGCTGCGAGCTGAACCACTGCTTAGGAATTATATTGATCTAGGTTGTTTTGCTGTACATGTGGTGTATATTATGCACGGAATTTGTAACTTGTGACAACCTACATAAGTAAACTCTTAATCAGTGTATGATTACTTAATTCTTACTCACATATGTATAATGAACTGATACATAACGGATCAAGTAACGAGGACCCCACAGTCTGTCTACAGGAAGCTGGGCTTAGGAGAGCTCAAAACAATCAATGTGTCACTGCAAATGGTGGACAAGTCCATCAAGTACCCTCAAGGGATAGTTGAGGATGTACCACTAAAAGTCGACAAATTCACCCTTCCGGTGGATTTCATTGTGTTGGATATGAAGGAAGATGTTGACATGCCAATGATCCAAGGAAGGCCATTCCTTGCAACTGGAAGAGCACTGATTGATGTCCAAGAAAGGAAGTTGATCATCAGTGTAGGGGATGATCAAGTCGTCTTTGATATGTTCAAAACTTTGAACACTGCATGCACTGAGTACCGATGTTTTAATATCAATATGTTTTAATATCAATATTATTGATACATTATCTGTTGATGCGACGCAGGTTAAGAGCAAGACAAAGTTGGAAATCACATCTAATGCCCATAAAAAAGGAGACAAATTCTGTGCGGGGGACTTTGTGATAATGAATCGAGCCACGATGCGACTATTCCCATGGAAGTCGGACTCACCATGGGCTGGACCTTTCATAGTTGTCGATGCTCTACCATGCGACACTATCAACTTAAGAGATGACCAAGATGCGCTATTCACGGTAAAGGAGAAGTGGTTACGACATTACCACATGGCGGACGAAAAATCGTCCCCCACTGGCCCTTGCGGCACTTGAGCTTACATGGTACAAAGTCCAGCTTAGGACTATAAATCAAGAACTTTTCTTATCCTTAGTTTTGTTTTTGGTTTGTTTTTGTTTTTTTTAGGTGAGAGACTCCATGTGCTGTGATATGTCCCACTACTTTGCCCCACGATCTGACGAGGAATTGAACAACGATCACTGACGGTCGTTGTTAAAGGTAAATGCTTTGTCTTATTTTCCATGCATAGTACATTGAGGACAATGCATGAATTAAGTTTAGCGG
Source organism: Haberlea rhodopensis (assembly GCA_907163345.1). Classification (NCBI taxonomy): domain Eukaryota; kingdom Viridiplantae; phylum Streptophyta; class Magnoliopsida; order Lamiales; family Gesneriaceae; genus Haberlea; species Haberlea rhodopensis. The sequence continues at coordinate 10,482 of CAJQUN010001084.1, read as the reverse complement.
AGTGCATTACTGTGTCATGTTTTTTTTTCATTGGAATTGTATCGTTTCTCGAGCACCAACAAAAAATTCCTTGAAATGAGTTCAATTAGTAAGAAAAGAATGAATCATAGTCGTGGTCTCTATTCCATGATGATATTAGTCTCACTATGCATGTCAACTCGAGTTTTGATGATTGTAAAACTTCTTGTGAATATCTTGTTTGGTTAGCATGTCAAAGATGTGGAATATTTTGAGCACCTTTGAGTCATAATCTTGTGAATTACATTGGAGTAGTGAAAATCTTTGTGAACTTGATGATTTGTTTTGAGCATCTTAGAGTACCTTAGAACCTATTTGATGATGACACTTTGAGGCGAAATTTATAGTTATGAACTTGACTTGGAAATGAGTTAGGCGATCTTTGGACCGTTTGAGCCTTTCAAGCTTACCATGATATTTATCAATCTCTAGTGTCTCATTTTGAGCCTAACTAAAAAAGAATGGAGTATGTTTAACATACTATTAGCCCTCATTCAACAATTTTTTTGGCAAACTCATTATACCTACCTATATGAGCCTAAATTGAAAAACAAATTATCCTTATCTAAAGGGAGTATAATGAATCTCATTAGATGCACATGAATTGCTATATTTTGATGAGCTTATTATTGAAAAAAATTATGTAGCCTTGATAAAAAAAGTATCTTAATAAGACCCAAAGTGGCCAAGGTTAAAAGAGAAAAAGAAGAGAAGCTCAAGTTGTGCTAAAACTTTGAACATTACATGATTATACTCTATTCTTTGTGATATCTTATCTTTTCTTTGAAGCCAACACCTAGGCCTAACATTAAAAGTCCTTTTGATCTAAGTCTAAGGAGTAACTACATTAGTGGAGAAGTTGTTTGAAAATACGCCTATGTGATGCTCAACGATAATCTTACTTTTCATTGACTAGCATGATTGATCTATGAAATTTGCATGGAACTTGAAATGACAATAGAACACAAGCACGTTCTGATTTGGAGACATGTTGCTCGATCTAGGAGAAAACACAACTTGTTGAACATATTTGAATGATCTTGTTTGTCTGTAAGTGAGATGTCTGAGCTACGTGATTGACTTGCGAATTGGGTTATTTGAATCTTCAATATTGAACTCTACTTTGTGATCTTATTTCTTGCTCGAGACGATCAAGTTTAAGTTTGGGGGAGTTGATAAGTGTGGTTTTTACACTTAATTTGATATAAGATTAGTGGCGTTTTTGTAGTGATTCCTGGAAAATATTACGCGTTTTGGTATCTATTTGAATATTTCAGAAATCTAGGTCCAAATGCATAAAAGTGGAGGAATTAAGCTTAAAATGATGAAAAAGGACCAAACCGAGCAAACACGGAAAAGGAGGGGCGAAATCGCAAGTTTGTGAAATTTTAGAATTTGCGATCGATCGTAAGTTTTACCGATCGATCGCCGCTGACCAGAAGGTTCTCGCGATCGATCGCCAATTCCTAGCAATCGATCGCCGCTTTGAGAAATTTGAAAAATAAAATCAGAATGTTCTGCCGATCGATCGGCAACTGACGGCGATCGATAGCCAGACCCGAAATTTTCTAGATTTTGTTTCCTATTTGGTTATTTTGTGTCCAAGTATGGTGAAACTCCACCTATTTATCAGAATTATTGTGGACATTTTGGGGGACTTTTTGGCTCAGATTAAACCCTGCATACTTAGCCTCCACACCCTCTCCATCAACCACCATCATCCCTACCATCAAACCATTGAAGAGGAAGACCTTGGAAGAAACGGGACGACGGAGCAACGCAAGGAGTCAAGACCTATCGTTAGTTTAGTATTCCTAAACTTTATTCTTTGTTTTTATCAAATTATTAATGTTTAGATTCTTGAAAAACATGATTTCTCATTATTATTTGATGACTATAGTAGGCTAAGTTTTGTTGTCAAGACTTAGGGGATACCATATTTTGAACCCACAATTCTAATTAAGTTTTGATTGATTCTTACAATTCTTTGAGTTTAATTTATTGTTGTTCATGCTTTCAATGGATTAATCATCCTTGATTGATTATTTATTGCGATTGAATTGACCATAGGAGATTGCGATACGATATAGTAATTAGACCGTGGATTTCTGACTAAGATCGAAAGATAAAGTCAAATACATGTGTGATAGCAATAGATTTACCAAAATCAAAGTCTAGAAGTTTTCATAAATCGACATACAATATTGAGTGTTAAATAAGTGCATGATCATTGCCTTGTTGCATCTTAGTATTAGACTTGTTATAACCGGACCAAGGTATTACAAGTGCATTAGGAAAACTCGTCACCTTAGAACATTTGAATAAGTATTGACAATTGTCGCTACTGAGTATATTCTCTTTACCACTTATTGGGTTGAATTTCGTGTCATTAGTCAATTTAGTTAATTAATCATCACTAATATTCGTAGGCTAAATATAGTTAAACTAGTTGAATATGGTACTTATTTTCTAGTCCTCGTGGGTTCGACACTCATACTTTTCATATCATTATACTAAAACTTGACACCGTGCACTTGCGGTACGCAATCGCTACATTGGAAAATACTGTTTAAAATAGCGATCAACAACATGACAGTTTCGGACTACGCCCTGCAGTACTCATCACTATTGAGGTATGGACCTCATATTGCCACGAACGGTTTCTAAAGGGTTTGAGGTCAGAGCTATTTGATAGGGTTCTCTCTAATAACCCCAGCTCTTTTGATGATGCTCTGACACAAGCAGAACTAGCGGATATTGGAGTAAGTGCCTACAAGGATATTTTACCCTGACATGTGCCACCATAGAGGCCGGTGTCTGATGGTCTGAGACCATGAGCAGATCAGTTCAAATCTCGTGGAACTTCATCATCTTCCTAATTTAGTGGAAAGTGATCTGATAATCGACTAATGGGAGAGTGAAGGAGTAATGCACCGACCAACCGGGGACCAACACAAGCAAGTAGGACTGGGGAGTGAGATGTTACTATTGTGGAGGACCACATTCGATGCTGGATTGTTCGGCTTGTTATAGTTGTGGAAAGATGGGCCACATTGCTCGGAATTGTCCTAATCGTGGAGGACATCTAGACCTCAGGGAGAATAGGGTAAGATTTGCTGATAGAACGATACAACAGAGGCAACTAATCATGCCTCGACCATTGGGAGGTCAGACAGTGGGACCACCTCAGGGGCAAGTTTATGCACTGACGAGGGAGCAGGCCGAGACAGCCTCAGAGGAGGTGATTGCGGGTAAGTGCTTTTTATTTACCTACGCCTTATAGAATGGCATCGGTGGAGTTGAGAGAACTGAAGGTTCAGTTGCAGGAGCTTCTTGATAAAGGATACATACGCCCTAGTGTGTCACCTTGGGGTGCACCTGTCTTATTTGTAAAGAAGAAGGATGGCTCGATGCGTTTGTGCATCGATTATAGACAGTTGAACAAGGTGACGGTGAAGAACAAGTACCCTCTTCCATGGATTGATGATCTGTTTGATCAATTGCAAGGCACAAGGATTTATTCCAAGATTGATTTGAGGTATGGTTATCATCAGATACGGATTAGAGATGAGGATGTTCAGAAGACAGCATTTCGGACTCGGTATGTGCACTATGAGTTCTTGGTCATGCCGTTTGGAGTGATAAATGTGCCGGCTGTCTTTATGAGTTTGATGAATCACGTGTTCCAGCCATATCTTGATCGGTTTGTCATAGTATTTATTGATGAAATCCTTATCTACTCTAGAAGCGAAGAGGAGCACGTGAGACATCTGCGAGTAGTGCTTCAGATCCTTCGGGATAACCAGTTGTGTGCCAAGCTCAATAAGCGTGAATTTTGGCTGGACATTGTGGTGTTTCTGGGTCTAGGAATGGGATATCAATTGATCCCAGGAAAGTAGAAGCAGTGATGGAATGGTCTGCGCCTACCTCTGTGCCCGAGATTCGGAGTTTCCTTGCTTTGGCTGGGTATTATCGACGCTTCGTCGATGGATTTTCTAAGATTGCTAAGCCATTGACGCAGTTGGCTCACAAAGGAGTGCCGTTTTATTGGTCTGAGGCTTGTGAGTAGAGTTTTCAAGAACTGAAACATCGGTTGATGAATGCACCTGTGTTAGTGATTCCCACGGAGAACGAGAGGTTCATCTTGTATACAGATGCGTCATTTCAGGGATTGGGTTGTGTATTGATGCAGGATAAGCATGTGGTGGCTTATGCTTCGAGACAGCTGAAACCGCATGAGACCAGATATTCAGTTCATGACTTGGAATTGGCGGCTATTATATTTGCCTTGAAGATTTCGCGGCATTACTTGTATGGTACATCATTTACCATATTCACCGACCACAAGAGTCCGAAGTTTTTATTTACTCAGTCGGAACTGAACATGAGGCAGAGGAGATGGATGGACTTGCTTAAGGACTATGATTGCGAGATAGAGTACCATCCAAAAAGGGCTAACTTGACGGCCGATGCCTTGAGTCGGAATGTGAAGTATACTGCGGAGGATGTTATTCATTTGTGGGCCTTGTTGACTTCCTACTGTCAGTTGGGTTATGATTTTGATGTGTCTGCATTGCCGGTACGAGTCGGCATTGTTAGCAGAGCTAGACATTTTTGAGAATATCAGAAGGGCCCAGAAGACAGACGACGGAATACAAAGATGGAATACATTGGTCCTTCAAGGGCAGCCATCAAAATTCAGGATGGCTGAGGATGGTACATTGAGGCTTGGAAATCGTTGGGTGGTTCCGAGTATGCCTGAATTTCACCAAGGGATCTTACAACGGGCTCATAGCAGCAGGTTTAGTATACACCCGAGATGGAGGAAAATGTATAAGGATCTGTGTGACCAGTTCTGGTGGAAGCGGATGAAACGAGATGTTATAACATTCGTAAAGAGGTGTTTGGTCTGTCAGCAAGTGAAGGCGGAGAGGCAGAGGCCTGGTGGTGAATTGAAGAGTTTGGAAGTACCTAAATGGAAGTGGGAACACATATCTATTGACTTCGTGACCCATTTGCCGAGGACTGCTTCGGGATTTGACGCCATTTGGGTGATAGTGGACATACTGACTAATGTGGCTCACTTTTACCATAAAGTATGACCTTTACGTACTTGAGGATGGCCCAGCTGTACATTTGTGATGTGGTAAGATTGCACGGGATCCCGGTTTCTATTGTGTCTGATCGAGATCCGAGATTTACTTCTCACTTCTGGGAAGGTCTTCAGTCAGCGTTGGGAACTGAGGTGAGGTTGAGCCCCGCATACCATCCCCAAACAGATGGTCAGACTGAGCGTACTATACAGACGCTCGAAGATATGTTGCGGGCTTGTGTGCTATAGTTTGACACTACATGGCAGGATTCAGTGCTTTGGTGGAGTTTTCATACAACAACAGCTACCAGGCGAGCATTCAGATTGCTCCATTTGAGGCCCTATATGGTCAATGCTGTAGATCGCCGCTATACTGGGATGATTTGGATCGTAAATCTGTCGGAGGACCGGAGATGATCCGGGAAATGGAAGAAAAGGTGAAAGTGATTCGGCAGAAAATGAAAGCATCTCAGGATAGGCAGGAAGCCTATGCAAATAAACGACGGTGACCGTTGGAGTTTCAGTTGGGTGACAATGTCTTTTTGAAGATCTCGCCTTTTATGGGTGTTGTACGGTTTGGAATGCGTGGGAAACTGTCACCGATGTATGTTGGACCTTATGAGATATTGCAGCGTTTTGTCACCTTGGCTTACCATCTGGCTTTGCAACCGTCATTATCTGACATTCATGACGTGTTCATGTGTCAATGTTGAGGAGTATGAGCCGTATCTGTCTCATGTGTTGCAGCCCTCAAAAGTACACTTATGATTATGATGTGTCCTATGTTGAGCAGAATTCAGGTCAAGCTGATCGCAGACTTCGGAACAAGGTGATACGATGGTTAAAGTTCAGTGGGATCGTAGAAGGTATCGAGAAGCCCACGTGGGAGACAGAGCGCATATGATGCAGCAGTACCCGGAAACTGTTTTTCTGGTATGTGAATTATGCTTGATTGGATGGTAAGTATGTGCAAATTTCGAGGTCGAGATTTTCTGAGTAGGGGAGTATTGTGATAACTGAAATAATCATGTGCATTATGGCTTTTAATGATGATTATGCGGTTAATATGGTGTTATAATTAATTATGGTTGTAAAATAACTGGGTTATGCAGTGGGCATGAGCTGATTATACATTTCAGGTGCATGTGGTGCCTTGTGTGGAATTAGTAAGCTTGGCATGTATGATTGGGCTTGTTCTAGTAATCTAGAAAAAGCATCTTTAATTTATAATTTGGTGCATATTATTGGTTTAAAATGCTATAAAATGTCTAGTGAGGATCTTTTACTACACAATGTAAATGCTTGGACATCATTTTCTTTTTTATTAACTAACACAACCTACGCTCTTATTCCCTCATTCCCCCACCACTCATACTTCACGCTCAAAATCCCATGTCCCCAAACCCCTCTCTTATTGCCTCAAACAATGAAAGAAGGAAGAGGACTTGGGAGCTTTAATCTTTGAAATCTTGCTAGGAAATTAAAGCTTAAGTGGTAAGGAACCTTCCTTATTTAAGTGTTTGAGCTTATTTGATGGGTTTTAAGTTTGGAATTTGGGGAAATCTCTTGTTTTTGAGTTTGTTGCATTAAATGTGGAGTTATGAGTTTGGTGTTGTTAATATATGTGTGTATTGAAGTATTGTTGTGTTGGATTGAAGGAGTATGAGTTTATTGGGTTTTGTAGGTTGAAGTGGGTGTTGTGTGTGAAAATGGCGATTTTTGCACATACAGACCATCCAGCGATCGATCGATGCATTTTCCCGATCGATCGCATATATCATGTCACGGAACAGAGTGTTTCCGTGATCGATCGCGAGATTGCGTGATCGATCGGCGAGCTCCATGATCTATCGGCAGAGGCTTCACGATCAATCGCGGAATGGCATAAATTGGGCGTCAAGGCAGTAGTTTCTCGCGATCGATCGGCGTGTATGGGGCGATCGATCGCGAGATGCAAATGTGGGGGTTTTGATATTTTGTTGGGATTTTGTGATGGGATATAATATGGCTTCTAATATTGAATTGTGCAAATTGTGTAGAGCCTTCCAAGGGCGGCACAACACAGTGGATAATTTCTTAAAACACCCCACTTTTGGAAGAAAGGTACGTAGAGACGTACGAGCATCGACGGTAAAAAAAATTATTTTTACATATTGACTTATGCATTGTGGATGCATGAATGGATGCTTGTGTATATTAGTGTGAGTCGTTGTTATATTCGAGTGATGATTATAATGCTTGCCGCTGTCATTTCGAAACGAGGAATAGAATACTTGCCGCTGTCGTATCGTAGCGATGAACTATTTATTTTTCATGCTGATATGTCGAAGCGAGGATAATGACCTGCATCATATTGAGCGAGGGATATTATAATGCCGCTGATACGTCAAAGCGAGGGGTATTATAAATGCCGATGTTATGTTGAAGCGAGGGGCCTTAGAATGCCACTGTTATAACAAGACAATGATTTGATTATTGGTATTGATGGAACTGATATATGTCATGACATTTATATTAACTGTATTATAATCTGATGATTATGGATATGAGTTGTGGAATAGGGACAACCATGGGGAGCATATTAAATGCTTTGAATACAGGAAGTGTTTTTGTATTAACAGTTTATGCATTTTTACATTTTGATCATATTGTTGTGAATATGATTTATTATATGCTCATGTGTTGGGGTTGTTCCTGTAGGAGCTTTTGGCAAGGAGAGCTAATGCATTGTTGATATGGTGAGCTGTGTGAGGACTAGTGTTACTGGCCTAGAAGAACATGAATTCTTTTGTATAGTCTCGACGCAGGAGTAGTGTATATCTATAGCGCATTACATTCATTTTGTTGGGAATGTAATTAATTCTTTTTTGGAATTTTATTTTGGCATGTAAATATCTAAGCTCATTATATCAACATTGACATTTATACTCTGATGGATAGATGAATAACTCTTTATGCCCCTAAATCACGACTTAGGTAGAGAGACCTTACAAACAAGGAACAATATTGACCTCTCAAAGAAGTGCAAGGCGAACAAGCCTAAGTTTAGAGGAGTCAAGAAGATTCTAAGGTGGAGAAGGAAGGATAAAGTGACATCGCATGACCACCATCATCTATGGATTGGCTTCGGGCCACCGACGTTAAACAAAGGCGTTGATTGGGAGGTAACCCACGGAGAGTTGGTTGTTCTTTTATTTTTTAATTGCTTTCTTTTTATAGAAATCCCAAAAAAAATAATTGAAAGAATTGAAATTTTTTGAGCTCATAGTGAATGATGAACATGGACTTTTGAATCACTAGCCCATGATGAAACCCAATTGATAGCATGCATACTTTTGAAATAGGTGAATTTGTAACTTTGGAACACTTTGAACTCTAATGTAAACTATGCTTTGACACTAGTTGAATATTTTGAGCACGAAATTATCATAATTTGTGAAGTATGCATAGCGTAGTGAATATTGTGTGAACTTTGTGATAGTCTTAGGAAGTCTCTAATACATGCTCAAACTTAACTACATATTCTTTGAGGCAAAAAAATGTCTAGAATACTTGCGAACATAAAAGTGATATAGATGATCTTTGACGTTTGAGCCTTTCAAACCTACCATGTAAACAAAATTTATCTCTAGTGTCCCTTTTTGAGCTTGAACGTAAAAGAGTGGTTGTGTGCTAAGCATACAAATAAACCACATTCAACATTCTTTGATAGCTTATCATCTTCCTAATAAGCCTAAATATGATTTTTATCCATACCTTTGAAAGGAGAATAATGTATTTCGTTCACATGCACTAGTGTTATCGATGATTCATATGTTTGAGAGCTTTATTGTCCAAAGAATGAGATGCATTAAAGAAAAAGGAGATGCCTTGAGAAAATAGATAAAAATATGACTCCAAGTTGAGCCAATGCACAAAATAGAAAAAATGAAATAACCTTACAAAAGAACAAGGCTTGAAAAAAATCATGCAAGAAGATGAGCTTTTAATTGTGCATATCATTATACTCTCTTGTTTGATACATCTTTACCTTTCTTTCATAACCAATAGCTAGGCCAAGCTACAAGCTAATTAAGACCTATTTGATTTGTGTTTGCAAGTGGCTAAAATAGTGGAGAAGAGTGTGCAAGTAAGCTTATACTTGTGTTGGTGTACAACTTGAGCTATGTGGGTTTACATTGATTAGATCTATAATTTGTACTTGACGCTTGTTTATGACAACATACACACATTTGCTGCATTGTTAGTATTAAATGCCTAGGGATTGAACTTGTTCCACTGTTAGCTTCTTACCGCCTTCCATTGATGTGCATCTTTATGACTGTTGAGGCATTAAAGTGAGAAAAAGTTTGTTGTTATGAAGCTATGAGCCACAAACAAAAATATAGTTGATCGCTATTATTTTAAACAATATTTTCCAATGTAGTGATTATGTACTGCAAGTGCACGATGTTAAGTTTTAGTATAGATTATGAAAAGTACGAGTGTCAAACCCACAAGGACTAGGAAATATTACCAAACTCAATTAATTTAACTATATTTAGTCTACGATAACTAATTGTGACTAATTAACTAAATTGACTAATTAACTCGATAGTTAACCCAATCAATAGTGAATAAGAATAAATCAATAGAGACAATTATCAAGACTTTTGGTTCACCTATGTAATCCCCCATAATTCGCCTATTAGTTAAGAATTGAATTCAAACGTTCTAAGGTGACACATTTTTCTAGTGCACTTGTTATAACTTGGTCCGGCTATAACAAATCTAACACTAACGTCACAATAAGCTACTCTCGTATCCTTATTGATCAATTAATATTGTATGTCGATCTATGAAAACTTCTAGCCTTCGATTACTAGATATCTATAGCTATCACACGTGTATTTGGCTTTATCTCTCGATCTCAGTTTGAAATCCACGGCATAAATTACTAATCGTATTGCAATGTTATCTCTCGATCTTAATTACAATAAATTATCATTCAAGGATGGCCAAACCCTCAAAAGCACAATATGCACTTAGAAATAAGAATCAATCAAAAACATTAAAATTGAATTATGGGTTCATACAAAGGATCCCCTTAGTCTTGACAACAAACCTATGCAACAATCTCCATCAAATAACAATGCATTAAATTGTTTTTCAACATTCTAAACATTAAAATCTAATGAAAATATAGAACTAGAGTTAGAAATACAAAAATAACGAGAGGCGTTGACTCCTTATGTTCTCCGTCGTCCCGTCTCTTCCGACGCGTCTCCTCTTCAATGGATTTATGGAGTATGGATGGTTGGGAAAGATGAAGGTTGAAGGAGGCTGATTATTCTAGGTCAATTATGACAAAAAGTACCAAAAGCGTCCAAGAC